>JZKD02S2327875.1:15591-26985 GCA_000966675.3 Picea glauca
GGTTTGATTCTCCCACTCCCTTGATGGGATATTGGTAATCATATCCAAGTGTCACTTTCTGAGAAAAATTCTTCTCTGAGATACAAGAGAGAATGTTTCTTTGTCCCATCATGTGCTTGGATGCACCACTATCAATGAGCCAAGTGTCCTCTCCAGGTGTTACAGATCCTGAGAGGGTCAAGATCAAGACATGGTCTTTGATCTCCTCTCTTATCATCTTTGTGGGTGGCTCTTCATCTTCGACTACATGAGCATGGAGCCTCTTATGTTTTCTCTTGTATTCTTCTCATCTGGCTAGAAAAAACTTCGCAATGTGTCCCATCTTGTCACAATGATAACATTGTACAAATGAGTAGTCTCTTTCCTTTCTTTGTCCTCTCTTCTGAAATCTCCTTGGATGAGATTCTTTATGATTGAATTTATTTGATTGTTGAGGATCTTTATGAGTCTCCTTTTGGAAGTATGGTTTCTGCCTTCCTCCTTTGGCGTGAGTAGCTAGGGCTTGATCATCATCCCTTGCTAGTAATGCTTCATGATTCACTACTCTTGTTTCTTCTTGGATGCATTCTTCCCATAGACTGTCAAACTTCAGTTTCTCCTTTCTGGCACATATCGTCTGGATGAAAGAATCCCAAGGTCTTGTGAGACCATTTAGGGCCATCATTATGAGTTCGTCTTCATCTATGGTATCTCCAATAGCTTCTAGTTGTTCTTTGAATTTTGATATTCTGGAGAAGTATTCCTGGATCATTTCTTCGTTCTGCATCCTTGTATTCTTCAGTTGAGTTCTAAGATTCATCTTTCGGTTTATGTTCTTTCATTCATATAGTCTGGTCAAGGCATCAAAAGTTTATTTTGGGGTCTTCTTAGATGACACATAAGGAATCAAGTGGTCTTTGATTGAATCTGCAATGATTCTTTTGGCCCTTATTGTGTCCTTCTGATGCTTTGCCTTTTCTGCAACATCGTTGGGTTCTGGTACTTCTTCTTTGATGAATCTTGCTAGATCATTCTCTTCAAGAATGAGTCCAATCCTATACTTCCAGGCACGAAATTTTTCCACTCCTTCTAACTTGTCAACAAGCTTAACATTTGCAGACATCTTTACCTGGAGCTAGGAAAATGACCACAAAATGAAAGTGCTCAAAATAAAAAAATGAACTTACCAGGAGGTGCGCTTGGTTGAGGTGAGTAGCCTGGTGTGTTTGGATCTAAGAAAATCCAACTTTTTCTCCTTCAAATTTGATCTGCAGATTTCTGAACTGGTGCTTCTGGTACCTCTGGTACTTCTGGTACACTAGTTTTCTGGTACTTCTGGTACTTTGTGAAACTAGGGTTTCACTTTCCAGAGATCCAGCCACTGAAAAGGTGCGCTGAGAGTGCCAAATTGATCCTTAGGGGAGGGCGCACTTTTCTAGATGGTTTTGGGGCTAAAAAGCTTCACCACCAAAAAGCCCTAATTTTCATGTACGGTAACAATGACGTTTTTCACTTGTGAAAGATGCTTCCTTCAGCCTTGCTCTGATACCATGTTAATGTTTAAGCCATTATTATATATGTTTCCATTTCATTAGATAACAATAGCATAATCCAAGATCACTGAGAAATACACAAACACAAGAGACACAACATATATCCTGGGAAACCCTCTAGGGGAAGAAAACCCAACAAAACTTCCTTAATATAGATAGCCAATACAATGCCAAGAGATCTCTTAAGATAATACATAAAGTCCTCTCCCAGATATGCGCCACTCTCTCTCTCCTTCTTCTCCGGTAGCAGATCTGAACTTGTCTCTCAAAATGAGCAAGTGAGTTGTGTCTAAGTGAGGCGCTAGCCTCCTTTATTTATACAAGTCTGGCACGTGTGAAGTGTCTCTTCACTTGCAGGGCCGACTTCTCAAACTGGGTGGGTAAACCCATCTTTATTATATTTCTGGGTCTCTTTAATATCTGCTGGGGCCGACTTCTTATTCTTCCTATTACAATTTTATTTTGACCAATCCGCAAAAGGGGATTTGGTCCTATTACAATAACCGACATGATCAATCCACAATGGGGATTGATCCTATGAATAATATATCAATAATAATAAGAATACTCTTTGCAGTTACATTATTTCAACAATAACATCATCAACATCATCAACATATAGAAACATAATGAGGCAGGTGAAACAACAACATTTTGTGGTACTCTGACAGACCCTAGGGATCTGCCTAGGAATCATAAGATTCCCTAGGATATAAAATCCTAACGGAGCTACCACATGGTATCCTGACAGACCATCCTTACTAGACCTTTGAGATATGCCCAGGAATAAAAAATATTCCTGATGATATAAAATCCTTACAGAGCTACCACTACTGAACAAAATTGGCATATACATGCATAGGTACTCTCACAGACCGTCCTTACTTGACCTTCGGGATCTGTCCAGGGATGATCAGTCCCCTAAGATATAAAATCCTAACTAAGCTACCTATTGTTGGTAAGGATACCATAGTATCATCAACATCACTCCCCCTTTCGAGGGAGGTCTTTTCAGACTATACCAAGATTGTCTCAAAAGTATTCAAACTTTACACAAGAAAAATGCTTGGTCAACACATCTGCAACCTGCTCATTTGTGCCAGCATATTGGAGCTTTATAGCTCCTCTCTGCACCATATCACGAATGTAGTGATATTAGATTTCTATGTGCTTCGACTTATCATGGAACACATGGTTCTCTGTCATCTTTATGCAACTTTGGTTATCACATAGAATCATGGTGGCTTCCATCTCCAAATCAAATAGACCTGTCGACAACTTCTGAATCCATATGGGTTCACAAATGGTGGAACATGCTACAATGTATTCCGCTTATGCCGTGCTGAGAGAAATACTGGATTGCTTCCTGCTCTGCCATAAAGTCATGGATGACCCCAGACTGAAACAACATCCTGAAGTGCTCTTTCTATCAGATACACTTCCAAACCAATCTGAATCATTATAACCAATCAGTATGAAGTCATGATCTCTAGTATAACAAAGACCAAAGTCCAACATACCCTTAAGGTATCTCATCACATGTTTTGTAGCAACAAGGTGAACACGTCTGGGATCTACCAGATACTGACTCAAGGTGTTCACAACAAAACTTATATCTAGCCTGGTATTTTTCAGATACATCAAAGATCCAATGATCTGTATTTATAGTGTAGCATCAACCAATTATGAATAAGTATCAACCAGGAGCTTCAAATTTGTTACCATGGGTGTGTTCATGGCTTTACATTCCAACATATCAAACCTCTTCAGTATGTCAACTGCATACTTCCCTTGGTTAAGGAAGATCTTCTCTGGGCTCTGTCAAACTTCAAGACCTAAGAAATAGTGCATCAGGCCTAGGTCTTTCATTTCAAACACTGCATCGAGCTTCTTCTTACAATTAGTCATGAGCTTTTCTTCTCCACTTAAGAATATGTCTTCTACATACAACAACAATATAACTGGCTCATCATTCATAACCTTGAAGTAAAAGTTAGAATAAGATTTACTCTTGGTAAATCCCAAGCTCGTCAGGAAACTGTCAATTTTGCCATACCAAGCTCTAGGAGCTTGCTTCAACCCATACAAAACATTATTCAACTTGCAAACATGAGTCTTTATATATTCAACCTCAAACCCTTGGGGTTGTTCTATATACACTTATTATTCGGTAACACCATTTAAGAAGGTTGTTTTCACATCCATCTGGTGTAACTTCCACTTCATCTTGGCTGCAAGATCTATGATGGTTCTGATAGAAGTGTATCTGGCTACATGAGAAAACGTCTTTTCATAATTTTTTCCTTCCTTTTGAGAAAATCCATGAGCTACAAACCTTGATTTATGTTTTTCAATACTTCATCTGTAGTATTTTTTATTTTGCATAACCATTTGGAAGATACCACATCTTTGTTCTTTGGTCTAGGAACTATTTTCCATACATCATTCTTTATAATGGATTGGTATTCTTTTGTCATGGCATCTTCCCATTATTTCTTTTGAATGGCTTCTTCAAAGAAAGTAGGCTCCTTTTCTATGAGATCACACATCAAAGCCATATAACTAGAGAATGGTTTAGGTTTCTTGATTTGTCTCATGGTTCCTTCTGGGGCACCATACTTCTCTCCATATTGAATAAGCTCCCTTTCCAAAGCTAGCTTTCTCTTGTGAGAGATCTTCATTTGGGAGGTTCTTGAGATTCTATCATATCATGATCTTCTTGAATCTCATCATCAAGGGTAACTGTAACTTCCCTCAGTGGTTCTGCAACTCTGGGAGCTACAGGTTCTTCTTCTATGCTTCTTCAAGTTGACATCTCCTTGATTTCTTGAGTGTTGCATCTTCATCAAGGGTTACATCTCTCCTGATCTCAATATGATGGTAACATGGTATGTAAATTTTGAAGGCCTTAGATACCTCAAAGTATCCAAAAAATATTCCCTTCTTTCCTGAAGGGTCCAACTTGGTTCTCCTTTCTTTCATAATGTGTACAAACACCAGACAACCAAATATTTTGAGATGGCTTACTTCTGGCTTCTTTCTGGAGAACATTTCTTTGGGGGTTTTGAATCCAAGTGCACTATGGGATAATATGTTTTGGGCATAGACTGTTGTTCTTGCTGCTTCAGCCCATAAGTGCATTGGAATATCTTGATGATGGATCATATTTTTCACTGCTTCCATTATGGTTCTATTATCTCTTTCTGCTACACCATTTTGCTGAGGATTATAGGGAGTAGTGAGCTCCTTCTTAATCCCAACATCTCTGCAAAATCTTACAAATTATTTTGAGGTGTATTCTCCTCCATTATATAACTTGAGTATCTTGATCTTTCTTTCAGATATATTTTCTATAAAGGCTTTGAATTCCTTGAACTTTCCAAATACTTCATCTTTTGACTTCAAGAAGTAAACCCAAGTCTTGCATGAATAATCATCAATAAATGACACATAGTATACATACCCACTTAGAGAAGTTGATGGAATTGGGCCACATACATCTGAGTGGATGAGCTCCAAGATTCCTTCTTCTTTACTGTCACTTTTTGGGAAAGGATTCTTTATGTTCTTTCCTTGTGCACATCCTTTGCACACACCTTCATGATAAACCTTGAATTCTGGTAGACCTGTAACTACCTTGCTTACATATGGTAAGGCTTTGTAGTTGATGTGAGCTACTCTGCTATTCCAAAGTTCACATGGACTCTCAGTGGAGTGAGTCAAGGTTGCATCTGAGTGACCTTTTAACTTATATAGGCCACCTTCCCCTGTTCCAATAATAATTGCATCTTCTATGGTTTTTCCTTTAGGCCACATAAGAAATTCACCATCTATGAATGCAACTCTGAAGCCTTTCTTATCTAAAGCTTGGATAGAAAGTAATTTATTTTTCAAACCTAGTACATATAGTACATCCTTCATTTTCATTGGAGTCCCTGAATCAAGTTTGTAGGTGGATTCTCCCACTCCTTTGATATGGTACTAGTAATCGTCTCCGAGTGTAACTTTATGGGGAAAGTTATTTTTTGTAAGGCTAGAGAGAACGTGTTTCTGACTTGTCATGTGCTTAGAAGAAACACTATAAATGAGCCAAGTATCTTCTCCATGTGTCATGGATCCAGAGAGGGAAGAGAATAAAACATAGTCTTCAATCTTTTCTTTAATCATCTTTGTGGGTGGCTCATCATCTCCAATTGCATGGGAATGCTGTCTTTTGTTATATATCTTCTTGTATTCTTCCCTTATGCCAGGACAATTCTTAGCAATGTGTCCCATCTTATCACAATGATAACATTGATAAGAGGAGAAATCTTTTTCTCTTCTTTGACCTTTCTTAAACTTCTGGAATCTCCCTGGAGGGTGAGATTCTTTATGGAAATGGGTGAATCTATTTGGGGAGTGAGATTCCTTAAGTAGGTGGGTCTCCTTCTGGAAGTGAGAAATTTTATTTCCTCCTTTATCATGAACATCTAGGGCTTGATCTTCATCCCTTAGTAGTACTTCTTCTCGGTTAGCTACTCTTTCTTCTTCTTGAACACATTCTTCCCAAAGACTGTCAAATTGGAGTTTCTCCTTTATTACACAGATAGTTTGGATGAAGGAATCCCAAGGTCTTGTGAGACCATTAAGAGCTTTCATTATGAGCTCATCTTCATCTAGGTTATCTCCAATTGCTTCTAGCTATTCCTTGAATTGAGAAACCTTAGAGAAATAGTCATGAACGATTTCTCCTTTCTGCATCTTTGTATTCTTGAGTTGGGTTCTTAGAGTCATCTTCCTGTTGATATTCCTTCCTTCATACATTCTGGTTAGGGAATAAAACATTTCTTTTTGAGTATTCTTAGAAGACACTTGAGGGATCAAGTGGTCTTTAATATAATCTGCAATGATTCTTTTGGCTCTAACCATGTCCTTCTGGTACTTTTCTTTAGTTGCAGCTTCTTCAGGTTCCAATACATTTTCCTTTATGAACTTTTCAAGGTCATTCTCTTCAAGAATGAATCAAATCCTATACATCCAGGCACAAAATTTTTCGACACCTTCTAACTTGTCAACAAGCTTGGTGGTTGCAGACATCTTGACCTGGAGCTGGGAAGATGACCAAAAATTGAAAGTTCTCGGAAATTAAATCTGAACTTACCAAGAGATGCGTTGGGCTAAGGCGAGTAGGTTGATGGAGTTAGTTTTCAGAAAATCCAAATTTTACCCCTTAAAACTGAGCCTGTGCAAATCTGGACTGGCATTGGTTCTAGTTTTCTGGTACCAGTGAAAACTAGGGTTTCACTTTTCAGAGGCATTGACCACTGAAAAGGTGCACTCAAGATGCCAATGAGTTCGCTAGGCTAGGGCACACTTCCCTAGATGGTTTTTACGATAAAATCCCCTTCCAACAAAAATCCCTAATTCTCTTGTACGACAACGATGACGTTTTTGGTTACCCAGTGAAAGATTCTCTACTCAGTTTAGCTCTAATACCATGTTAAATTTAGATCTTATATTAAGTTTTTTTCAATTTACTAGACAATAATATCATAAGCAGGATCACTAAGAGAAACACAAGGTACACAACATTTTATCCTGGGAAACCCTCATGGGGGAGAAAACCCAACAAAAAATTCCTTAATATAGATTTCCAATACAATGCCAAGATAAAAGACCAAACACCAGAGAATATCCAAGACTGAGCAATGCGCCTCTCTCTTCTCCTTCTTCTAATTTCACCTTCCTTCAAACTTGCACACTAGATGAGTGACTTGAGTGAGTGTCCTAATGAGGCACCATCCTCTCTTATTTATACTAGCTGAGGAGTGCTAGGGTTGTGTCGCTTCATTAGGTAGGGCCGACTTCTTCAACAAGTGGTTAAACCACTTTAATTAGCCCTAGGGGACGATTTCTCAATTAGCATCATATAAACATGGTTTGACCAATCCACAATAGGGGATTTGGTCATACATAAGTATCGACATGATCAATCCACAAAAGGGGATTGATCTATTTAATAATAACTCAATTATAATTGGAATATACTTCGCAGTTACAATATTTCAATAAATATGTGGTATTACTCCTCAATCCCTTTGGAAGGCATATCAAAACTACATACAAATCAATCTCATGTGAATCATATACAAAGAATACTTTCTTGACTTGCAAAGCTAGAAAAAAGGACTATTCTGACAACATTTTTCACTTAAGCATATGTTCAAATTCACACTTTTGAAACATGAATAATTATTTATAATTCCTCTCTTGTTGTGTAGATGAGCCCAATCACATTTGAACAAGATGTATACCATACAAAACTAATCCAATTATTTCTTTGATTACTCCAAAAAAATATGTTAATGTGTGAAGTATAGAGTTTGTGTCTTTGACACTTGGTTACATCAATGCTTGAGCTTCAATTCATATGCCACTATTTTGGGTAGATTTTTTTATGCATGTGTGTTTGATATGGAACCTATAACCATTGATTATGTATCCCTTATGCTCTTTCACAAATTTTCTTGGGTCACATCCAAACCATTTCACTGTTTTAGACACATTTTCTTTTCCTTCCACTTATAAATTTTTAAAAGAAGTTAGAACACCACATATATTCAAACTTAATAAAAGACTATTTAGTTTCCTACATCACATTGGTTTTGCTTAATGAATTTTAGAAACTTATAATATAAATATCACACCATCTTTTTTTTTTTTTTTAATAACATTCTGGTCATTGAGTTTCTAAATCAAAGTTTCATCTTTTTGGATGGGGTATTTGATTTTGTGATCTCCCTCTTATGCATCATAATTTAACAATTAGAGAAAGTGACCAAGGTTTTTAATATGTTTTGATATAATATAATATAATGAAGGTTTTGTAGGTCAATCTTATTACTCACTTTTTCCGTAGATCAATTTCATCTACGTTAAAGAAGACCAACCTATGGGCTTGTACCCAATTAATGTTATCCCATTCAAAAGGTGTAGGGATAGACAATGGCTTTGCGTTAAGCACAAATTTTTTGACTTCAACATCCCATCCTTTCAACTAGACATGTTGCCAATGTACTACATGCATTTTAGGTATCCTCCACAAAACATTATCAATTCGTCCAGATTGTAGCCTTCAACAGTGCTCCCTTGAGGGATATATCTGTTCCTTACAAAACTCTTGTAAACTTTCATGTTCCTAAATAATAAACACAAAAAAATTGAAATAAATTCAAAATCTTGAAATGATTATTTGTTATTGTTGTTCGTGATATAAAGGAAATTTGCCTTGTTCTCTCAAAGAGGTACATCCATCTATATTGAATTGGACCATAGTATTGTAGATCTCATACTAGGTGTATAGTTAGATGCAACTTTATATCAAAAAATGAAGGGGGGAAAACACCTTTCAAGCAAGTATTGTTTCTATGATATCAACTTGTACTTCGTCAGATTCTTTGTATTCACCATTTTTGCACAAATCTTCCTATAAATGTCACATAGCCTACAAATATTTTTTCAAACAACACTTGGTAGTGCTTGGCATAAACTTGATATTGGGAGGAGTTGTTGCATTAGAATTTGGAAACCATGTGCTTTCATACCACAAAACTTAAGGTTTACCATAGAGAGATGATTATCAAGACTAGAATTGTAACCATTTGATAATTTTAATTAAAAAAGAACATGATAGAGTGTCTCTTTCTCTTTATTTGAAAAATTGTGTGGTGCAGGTGGAAGGAATATTTATTTTCCATTATCTTGTGGCCACAATGATTTCCTCAAACCCATTTTTTCGAAGTCATCATGTGATTTTTTTTCATGGGCTTTTCTTGTATATCTAAATGGGTTCCAAAAATGATTTTACAAACTTTCTTTCCACATCCATTACATCTATAATGTGACATATCAAGTGTCATTGCAACCAAACACATAAACAACACATTGAACCAATCCATATAAACAAAATGAAGCAATACATTTTTAACAATTAGTCATGGTTTACGAGTCTATATAACTCTCACTGGTAAATTGAATAGAATTGAAAATTTATTCCACATCACAACATTATTTTCCACATTTTTCCTTGTTTATTTTCCCTTTTATTGATTAACTCTTCCCTTAAATTACTTCCTTCCCTTTAGTTTCTTTAAAAATGTTTGACACTTTTATGATTTTAGGTGCAAAGCAATGTTCCTCCACCCCAAATGGTTCCTTTTCTAATCAAAACTTGTGATTTGATGGAATATATACCATGTTTCCCATATAGACACACTCATCGTTACATGGTAGGGAATTCGATTCAATGTTTTTTCCACATATCGGATATGCAAAGTAATCTTTTATCGTGCAAACAACCATATTCCTTTATGAAAGAAACTCATGGGATACCAACATCATAATTTCCTTCATATTAAAACATGTCTTGGTAGAGGAATCATATGTCCTTACCCCTTGGTCACATAATACCTTCAATTTTTTCTACCAAAGGTTTTAGGTAGACACTAATGTCATTGCCTAATTGGTGGCACCATGTATAACAATGTCAACATACAAAAATTCCTTTTCATGCAACCATAGTGGAAGGATGCATGTATCTAACATTATAGGCTATAGGCTAAATATTGTAAACACTACTCAAGTATCCAAAGGGACTAAATCCATATATTACCATTACTAGCCATACATTAATGTGGAGTTCATTGGAAGAATTAGGGAAGTTTAAATCTATAATTTACCATGTAGGGATATCAATAGGGTGGTCCATTTGACCATCATTACTTGAATTTTCATAATGTCAACCCTTTTTTTTGCAACATGCAAGATCAATAATATGGTACTAACAACTATAATACAATCAAGGTGTTGAATATTATACATATAGTTTTTCTTTAGCCTCAGTGTCATAGGGAAATACCTCAACACTTTGGCCAAAACACTATTATGGGTTGTTTAAGATCAATGATCCATTTTCCATCAAGATTTACCACATGTTGGGAATTCATATTCACTTTCAAAGTTTACCCAATACAAATTGTAATAATATAAATATGTATGTATCGTATCATAGTCTAATCCTAGTGATTGTATCAATTCTTTTACATTTTTCATCATATGCAAATTGTGGAAGTGTATTTCCTTTAGCATGAATCTCCTTCTACAACCTTCACAATTAGTCAAAGATTGACACTGACCATCCATTCGTCACTTTAAGATTGTACCATTTCACAACGATTGACAATTTTAATGAAATCAATACAACTTCGGTACAATGGGTTTTTGGCATCTTCAATAAAATTTTGATATTCAATAACATTATCCAGTACAATTAAATTTTGATATTCAATAACATCATCCATTACATTTGTTGATTTCATTCTCTCATTTTTAAAACTTTGATTAGGATTTTCATTAAAACATTGATATAGACCGCGTGAAACATTTTGATAATCAATTGTGGTTGCATCATCATCATTCTGAAGAAGTTCATTATCATTTTGAAATGTAAGCTCGTCAACTTGAATATTATAATCATGTTCCACAACATGTTCATTACTTGATTATTATGACAACCAAAATTATAACACTGTTTATTTTTGGGATGCAAATCAAAATCACAACATATATAGCAGTCAATACATCCATCTACAACAACATAAAATACATAGAGATGTACATATATGTAAGATATGATTATATGTACATCAATAATGTCTAATCAAACTTGGTCAAATATGGACCTTGATCTACATTTATAATATCCAAAAACATTCTCAAAATGCACCACCCTTCTAAATTTTAATGAATTAAGTCCTAAGGTGAAATTTTGAGGTTTCCACGGTCTTCTCTTAGTTCCTATACACCATGGTCTCATATTTCAATA
>JZKD02S2327886.1:8484-20904 GCA_000966675.3 Picea glauca
TTCATTGGTCTCATTAACAGGTAAAGAACCACTAAGGATCATATCGTTAATGCAAATAAATAAATACCAAAAAGATGTTAATTTGGCACTCTCGCCATTAGCCATCCATTATGAGAGTTAATTTAAATGGGAAAGAAGAGCGATTTCAACCCTACTAATAGAGAAATAATAGGCTTCTGAATGTTATGAAGACATAAAATCATTAACAAACACGATTTCTCTCCAGTTTTCTCGACTGCAAGAACATTATTCGCCCAATTCCACTGGGTTGCATAAGATGACATGTTTTCATCCGTTGCTGGATTATATCCCACGACTAATATCGTAAATGCTTAGAGGTCGAATTAATTCCAAAAGCCACGATGGGATTCGCCGTAAAGTCCAGCAAAGACAGAAAAAATATCACGCCCAATTAGCAAACAAACATGCCTATGGGGCCAGTGATCCACAGCAGAAGTGGGAACGCAAAGTAATAAGCCCTTATCGCCAAAGACCAGAAATTACTCCCTTTAATCACCGCCCTTTCGATGTAATCTTCAGGGACACCTGAATTTGGCGTGCTGATAAAAAAACTCACGTGAGGCCACCATGGAAGGAGTAGTTCGATTACCTTAGTCATGATCAGGATGCCAAAGCGCCACCACCACCACGGCCTTTCCCTCTCGCGACGACAGGTGACAACGCCTCCTCGCAGACTCCATATTCACTCCCACTCTCGGCATCTGCATGGTGTCTATGGCCATGGCGCTTGGAGCCTGGAGATTTAGTATTTCTTCTCAAATGTATCGTGCCCATTCTAAAATCGAAGTTCAAATTAAGAGCGTCAATCTAAATTTGAAATTCAAATTTCGAATTTCAATTAATCGGCGGGATGTGGGAGTGATTAAAGAACAACAACGTTGGATGGGATAACGAGTGGATGGGACAATGAAATCACCGAATTTATTACTCGGTAGTTAGAATCGTCGGATTTGAAACTCGAGAAACAACTGTTTAGAACTATGCCAGATTTACCATGTTATCATGAGTAATGGGCATGGAATGTGCACTAACAACTGTCATGGGATGGGCATTCTATATTTCAATTAATACACCATGCAGAAGCCTCCCAATGATTGGGCTGCTGCATGGCGGATAGCCTTCGCCCTCATCAAAATTGGTCGTACAATTCGTACAACTTGTACAATGGTTGGACGATGCGGTCATACTGTGCACCCCCCTTTTTTATTTTTTTTATTTGAGTTTTTAGCTTCTATCCTACAACTAAAAATTCCTGCAGACCTGTAGTAAAAATAATTCCCCGCAAATCTGCCTTTTAGCTTCCAAATTTGTATTTTGTGTTCCTGGTTTCCTCGAAGTCTCAACTCTGATACCATGTTGATTTTCCTACAAACCTAGCACCCGACCATTTAATATGAGAAAAACACGTTTACTATTAACAATACATCTAGGTTATCAATGAAACATTAGCGGAAGCATTAAAACATAAACCAATCACACATTGCACAAGATATTCGAGTAAAAACCCCTAAAAAAAACCTTTGCGGGAAAACCAGATCTATGATGATTTTGTTGCTATAAAATTAGGGCTCCCGTCCTGAGATAATGGCCCTTCAGAGGATTACAATGAAGCTATAGCTTATCCCACCTAGTTTTTATTGTTGATGAATGCAGCGATGGGAGACATTCTCCAGCTTACAAACTTGTGAGATGTGGAACGTAGCAACTATGTGAGTCTTTCCCTCAGCTTACAAACCTGAGAGAAATCCCCTAAGAAGGGTACGTGGTCCCTGCCCGAGAAAAAGTTAGGAACATAGAGATGACCTCCTCCATTCAGAGAGTGAGAAGAACTCCAGGTGATTATCCAGTGGAAAAGTGATTTGTTGAGTTAGGACGTGCCTGTGGTTGAGCACAAGGTGAACGTGTGAAATCCCAAAAGCGTTGGGCACATCGTCATGTGAACAGAAATGAACATGACGTGATAGCCTCCCCTGAGCAACAAAGTTGACGAGAAGACTCCATATGATTCTCCTGTCGGTGGCAGTGGGAAAGCAGATCTGTAGAGTGGACGTGCCTGTGGACGAGCATCAATGAACGTGTAAAGACCTAGTTCTTCTGTGTAATGCAGTGAATCAGAGCTATGAAATCCATATGGATGTGCCCCTAGTGGGTGTATCAGATCCTTTGTTATATACTGTTCAAGAGTCAGACCTACCTGTAGCCCTAATTGTTATGTAAAGGGTACATGTTGGCCCCACCTTAATATGTTTAATAATAAATGTAAAAGATAATTAATAATAATAATAATAATAATATATTTGACTTAGAGAGGTCGGATCTGTTGAGCCAATAGACGCCTTTGTTGAGTGGTCAAGTATAATATAAGTAAGGGATGATTCTCCATTTTAGAATCATATCTTTCTTAGGAGTTTGGAAATTTCAGCAAACACTTCTATTTGGCAGAATGTGCGCACCTCTCTTGGGCGCTAATCTTCTAGGGCTTAAGCACCCTTTTGTGTGCTAAGTCATTCTTGGTGGTGAAAGGTCTTCTCTTGAATAATATAGAAAAGGATTTGGATGGGTTTTCTTCCCTTGTTGAGAAGGGTTTCCTAGGATATATCTCGTGTTCTTGTGCATGGTGTTTCTTCTTGTGATCTTGGTTGCTGCAACAATTCTTGTTTATGGTTAAGAAATGATGAAATTGAAATGAAATACATGCTTATGAAAATTCAACATGGTATCAGAGCATAGGTCTTGTAGATCCCATTACACAAGCATTTTCCATCTCCTTCACTCTCTCATTTGCAGAAACTGTATGGCCCTCCTAGGGTTTCCAAAAAATCCGTACGACCTCCTTTTCAAAGAAGTTTCACCACTCAAAACTTGGATTCTTGGGCTGAAAAAGACATAGAAGGGTACGACCTCCTTCAACATACCTCTAGCAAGTCTCAAATCTAAATTTTGGGCATTTTTCAAAATTTTGACCCTAACGGTTTCTAGGGTTTCGTCAAAATTCTGCAGAAAATTCTGAATTATTTTTCTGAGAATTTATTGAAGAAGCTCCACGAAGGCTATCATATTTAAAGGCTTATTGTTGGCAGTCATAATCCCAACAAAACCTAAAAGTGCTAGCCTAGCCTAGATGTTAGGTTTTCTAGCCTAGTTGACAAGGGTTTGTGAAGATGAGCAAATTCATGATGGGAAGCAAGCTCAACACAAAAATCCAAAGCAATGAAGACATCAACATATCAACACTCTCAGGGATGGTTCCTATCAATGAAAATACCTGGCTAATTGACAGTGGTGCCTCCAGGCACATGATCAATATTAGAAATCATATGTCACACTTCGTTGAGAAAGAGACACATCTACATGTTGTCCTTGGAGATGCTGCTAGATACAATGTGAGAGGGGTTGGAACTTCTACTTTCCAACTAGATTTAGAGATGCGTCTTAAACTAGAAGAAGTTCTATATGTACCCGGAATGAAGAGAAATATTGTCTCTATTTCGGCCCTTGAAGACAAAGGTTACAAAATTACCTTCTCAGAAGGAAGAGTTCTTGCATGACACAAAGACTCTCATATCAACTCTTCCAAAGTATTTGGTGTCAGAGAAAACAACTTGTACAAATTGACCATCAAACCAGCTCAAGACTTATCACATGACACTATCAGCTTGAGTGAGTTATGGCATAGAGGACTTGCTCACCTTCATTATAGAGCTCTTCTAGCTCTAAGGAAAATGGTAACAGGTCTACCAGAGATCCAGATCCATCATGAAGGTGTTTGCAAAGGTTGCACCCTTGGAAAAAATGTTAAAGGATCCTTTCCGAGCAGTGACAACAGATCCAAGGAAATCTTGGACTTAATACATTCATATGTATGTGGACCAATGACTGTTGCATCCTTAAATGGGTACTTGTTCTATGTACTCTTCATAGATGATCACTCCAAGAAAACTTGGATTTACTTCCTGAAGAACAAGGATGGAGTCCTTGCCAAGTTCCAAGAATTCAAAGCTCAGGTTGAAAACTTGACTGGAAGAAAAATCAAAGTATTGAGATTAGACAATGGAGGAGAATACACTTCAAAAGAATTCATCGGTTTTTGTCTTGAAGTAGGGATCAAGAGGGAGCTCACAGTTTCATACAATCCTCAACAAAATGGGGTTGCTGAAAGGAAGAACATAACTATCATTGAAGCAACTAAGTCAATGATACATGATCAGAGTCTACCCATGACTCTATGGGAAGAAGCATGTATGACAACATTATATGTTCAAAACCGTAGTCCTCATCAGATCCTGAAGAACATTACTCCAGAAGAAGCATTCACCAAAGTGAAGCCTGAGATCGGACACTTCATAATATTTGTATGTCCAATGTACCTTCATGTACCCAAAGAAAAAAGATCCAAACTAGAACCTTTAGGAAGAAAGAGTACATTTGTAGGATACAATGAATCCTCAAAAGCATATCGAATCTACATCCCAGGTCAGAGACAAATTGAAGTGAGCAGAGATGTTACTTTTGAAGAAGAAGTAGCCTTCCATAAATCCAGAGAAGCTCAGATGGAAATAGATGGTGAAAAAATACCTTCTCATTCAACAGTTCAGAGGGAGACCGATATTGTTCCAAATGAGCCAACAACGCCATTTGACCTAGTTACTCCAGCATATTCGATTGCCCCAAGTAATGTACCTAGAGAAATCACAGTTGGACATAAAATACCTGCTTGGGCTCGAAAAACTTTAAAAGAAGCAGAAGGGCACAAAGCCCCACAAGGAGCAACTAGAGAAAGCAAGAGGTCTAAGAGATTCTCAAGCTACCTTTCAGCCTTGACTCACCTTATTGATTCAGAGCCAACTTGTCATGGAGAATCCTTAGGTGAGAAAGTATGGCAAGATGCCATGATTGAAGAATGCCAATCTATACTAAAGAATTATGTATGAGATGTTGTCCCAAGACCAGAGGGAAAGTCTGTAGTGACTTCCAAATGGATTTACAGAATCAAACATGCTGCTGATGGAAGCATTGAAAAATATAAAGCAAGATTTGTGGCTAGAGGGTTCTCACAAATAGAGGGAGTCGACTATGACGAGACATTTGCACCAATAGCCAGATATACCTCCATTCGATCTATCATTGCACTAGCTGCTTCCATGGGTTGGAAGCTACATAAGATGGATGTAAAGATTTCTTTTCTCAATGGTGAAATTGAGGAAGAAGTCTATATTGAACAACTAGAAGGTTTCGTTATACACAATGAAAAATCTCATGTAAGCAGATTGAAGAAATCCCTATACGGTCTAAAACAAGCACCACGTGCTTGGTACGAGAAAATGGATGGTTTCTTGATGAGTTTGGGTTTCAACAAAAGAACACCCGACCCAAACCTATATTATCACATTGATGGCAATGAGTGTTTGATTCTATTTCTATATGTGGATGATCTTTTCATCACCGGTTCAGAGAGACTCATTGTTGAATGCAAGCATGCATTAACTGCCAAATTTGAAATGAAGGATTTGGGCCAAATGCATTATTTCTTGGGACTCGAAGTATGGCAGAGATCAGATGAGATTTTCCTAAGCCAAGGAAAATATACTTTGGAGATATTGAAAAGATTCAAAATGACAGATTGTAAATCCATGCCTACTCCAATGGTGATGGACTTAAAGAAAATGAATGGCACTGATTCAGGAGACATAGATCCACATTTATATCGACAACTTATTGGATCTTTGATGTATCTGGTTAACACCAGACCATACATTTGCTATGCAGTAAATGTGCTTAGCTAGTTTATGATCCAACCAAAATAGACACACTAGATAGCTGCAAAACACGTATTGAGATACCTACAAGGAAAAATTGGTTATGGCCTAAGATATGCAACCAATGTGGACCTAAGCCTGGAAGGATATGTCGATGCAAATTGGGCAGGAAGTGCAGTAGACAGAAAGAGCACCTCAGGTAGCTGCTTCATCCTAGGATCAACCATGGTTTCCTGGTGCAATAGAAAATAAAGATCTGTGGCTTTGAGTACAACAAAGGTAGAATACATTGCACTGAGTGCAACAGTTCATGAAGCTGTATGGCTTCACAAACTTTTGACAGACTTGTTTGATCATGAGATGGATCCAACGACTATTCATTGTGACAACCAGAGCTATGTAAAGCTCTCTGAGAATCCAGTATTTCATGACAAATCAAAACATATTGAAATCAAGTATCACTATATCAGAGACATGGTGCAGAGGAAGACAGTTCATGTACAGTATCTTTCTACTCATGAACAAATTGCAGATATCTTCACTAAACCATTTGCAAAGACAAATTTCGAGTATTTCTGTGATAAACTTGGCCTTATGGAAAATACCTCCCTAGCTGAGAGGGAGTGTTGATGAATGCAGCTATGGGAGACATCCTCCATCTTACAAAGCTGTGAGATGTGGATTGTAGCAACTATGTGAGTTTTTCCCTCGGCTTACAAACATGAGAGAAAGCCCCTAAGAAGGGTACGTGGTTCCTGCCTGAGACAGAGTTAGGAATGTAGAGATGACCTCCTCCATTCAGAGAGTGAGAAGAAATCCGAATGATTATCTGGTGGAAAAGAGATCTATTGGGTTAGGACGTGCCTATGGCTGAGCACAAGGTGAACGTGTGAAATCCAAAAAGTGCTAGGCACATCGTCATGTGAACATAAATGAAGATGATGTGATAGCCTCCTCTAAGCAACATAGTTGACAAGAAGACTCTAGATGATTCTCCTGTCGGTGGTAGTGGGAAAGTAGATTTGTAGAGTGGACGTGCCTGTGGATGAGCACAGGTGAACGTATGAAGACCTGGTTCTTCTATGTAATGCAGTGAATCAGAGCTATGACATCCCTATGGATGTGCCCCTAGTGGATGAGCACTAGTGGGTGTATTAGATCCTTTGCTATATATTGTTCAAGAGTTAGACCTACCTGTAACCCTAATTGTTATGTAAAGGGTATAGGTCGACCCCACCTTAATATGTTAAATAATAATAATAATAATAATAATAATAATAATATATTTGACTTAGAGAGGTCGGCCCTGTTGAGCCAATAGATGCCTTTGTTGAGTGGTCAAGTCTAATATAAGTAAGGGATGATTCTCCATTGTAGAATCATATCTTTCTCATGAGTTTGGAAATTTCAGCAAACACTTCTATTTGGAAAAAGGTGCACACCTCTATTGGGCGCCGGTCTTCTAGGGCTTAAGCACCCTCTTGTGTGCTATGTCATTCTTGGTGGTGAAAGGTCTTTCTCTTGAAGAATATAGCAAATGATTTGGCTGGGTTTTCTTCCCTTGTTGAGAAGGGTTTCCCATGATATATCTTGTGTTCTTGTGCATGGTGTTTCTTCTTGTGATCTTGGTTGCTGCAACAATTCTTGTTTATGGTTAAGACATGATGAAATTGAAATGAACTACATGCTTAACCTAATGCTTATGAAAATTCAACAATTATCTCCCTCGTTGCCCTTTACACCTTTCATCGACCATGGCCACTCACACTTGGACGAACTCTCTTCACCTACTCAATGAGATCTCCTCACTCTATACTCAGTTTTTCTTATCCTCTCACCTAGATTGTCTTTTATTACATTGAGATTTGACCAAATCAATCTCTAACCCTATATCTCCAAGGTGATCAAAGCTTGAGATCTAATTTCACCTTCACTTTAGATCTAATGACTATAACTTAATCAAACTCCCACTTCAGTTACTAATGCCAAATAACTTAGGCATTTAACTTAATTAATAAAAATAACATTCACTTTAGTTAATGACTCATAAAGTGAACTTCCTAAAGTTTTCTGAGAGGTTTCCACATGCTAGAGACTAATAATAATAATAATATATTTTTAAGGTCACGACGATTGGACTGGTAAAGTCTACGGAGGTATACATACCCTACCCCCCTCTAGATTTGAATTTGTGACCTCTTACGAGGAAACACATGTTCTTAACCATTAGGTCCACTCAGGCTGTATTACATCAACATTATCAACACTTTAATTACAAATACCATTTTTTCTTCAATTTGTCAAACTTTCAAAATTTAACACCTCATTAATAATGAACATGCCCCAATATTGTTCATTGATTCAATTACAATGTTAAATAAATTTCCCCATTTAAACTAGAAAAAAATTCATTTAAAAAAAATACAATATCCCTTAACATTCCAACTTTGTGAAAACAAAATTAAAAACTTAAAAACCTATAAATGTTAATGTTATTGCTTCATAAACCATTCAAAAAATACTTTCCACAAGACTTTAAGTAACACATGTTAATATTCTTCAACCTTATACCCCACTTTCTCTTTAATGGCATAAAAACATATAAATTTCCAAAAACACAAAAACATATAAATTTATAAGTAAAAATTTTGATAATGTTTTTTAAAGTTTTATAGTATTTATTTATTAAATCAAATATTTTGAAAAATAAAAATTATTTTTTTAATATTTAATAATAAAAAATTTATTTTATGATTGATTAGAAAGAATGAAGTTACAATTTAACTTTTAATGTGAAATTATAAAAAAATTAATTAAATTTTATTTTTCTTTTTAAATTTTTTAAATATTGCCATGTGGTCTTTTAAGTGTCAATTGTCTACTATTGAATTATTTCGTTTTGGGGAGATCTCTTTTGTTCACTGTGTAATGTATTTAAGTTTTGTTTTATAAGTTCATACTGTGTAAGTTCAGAGAGTAAATAACCCTGACATGAGCCTTGAATATTCAGTATTGTAACATTTCAATACTTCGATTCAGTAACATTGAATATTTAATATCATCGGTACTGTAACATTTCAGTACTACCATTTAGTAGCAGCTGATGCATGTGGATTGAATATGGCAATTGAGATGCTAAAAACCCTAGCCACTAGAGGCCACTTCAAAGTTTTCTGAGGGTTTCCATCGCGGACAAGACTTTTTGCTCGGTGCACAACCTTGACCCGCTTTTTCACCCCCTGATCATGGACCTTGTTCGCTAATTTACCTTTCTGCTGAAGAGGCAAATCATTTTCCTTCCCATAATCCCGAACATAAACTCTACAATAATCCGAATCCTTACCTTGTGAAAAATTCTCATTGGCTTATGCGGTCAAATTTGTAGTTTCCGGGTGAGTATTTTTCTCCCTGACTACACGGAGATCGTTACTCGTTTCTGTGATGTTTCGATCAATTACCAAGGCGTTTCAAGCAGAGGGTCTCTTTTCGGGCACTTTTCTGCAGCGGCACAATAGCTTCTCCTACTGCAGACAAAGACGCCGACATATTGGCAGACATTTTGTAAAATACTTTCCGAGCGTTCAATCAGGTTTCAGTTTTCTTTTTTGCATGTAGGGTTTGTGAAGCTTTAAAAATAAATGACAGTGAGATTTGATTCGAAAGATAATATATGCTCACAATTTTTGTACAGTTTTTATATAAAACACTAGGTGTGCATCTGCGAAACTCAACTTCTTGGAAAACATATCAACGACACGATTTCCCAAAGAGATATATGGCTTATGCCCAGCTTCAACCATGTTTGCATACACTTGCTTCCCCTCAGTCAAAGCTTTTGAGTTTATACACAGATGCACCCTAAGTCAAAGCTTTTGAGTTTATACACATGCAAGATTTTGTTATATATATCGGGATTTACCCAAATTTCTGGTTGGCACATTTTATTTAAGGTATCCACTACCTCCTTCACTCTTTTCACTTTACACAAATAGTACAGTTCCTCATTTAGGTGCTCATCTTCATTCCTGTTGTTAGTGAAGTAATCCACTTTCTCTCATTCATTTTTTATGGATTGTGTTTGGATCACTGTAGTGCTGAGAAATAACTGTCTGAGGCTCTGATAGTCCTCCAAATAGCGTGGAGAAGGTCAAATAGTTGAGTTTCTTCATGGCATTGCACAATTGAGTATTGGGTGAGATCATAATCCTTGTTCAATTTCTGAAATGACCACTTGTTGACTTCTTAAAATTCAATTCTTGTCAATTTTAGTGATCTTCAGTGTTTCAAAATTAACTTTCTTGATTTGCAGCTGAAATGACCACTTGTTGACTTCTTAAAATTCTTCTTAATTTTAGTGATTTTCACTGTTTCAAAATTAACTTTCTTGATTTGCAGAGTGGAGGTGAAATCCATAAAACTTATGCAATTAGAAATGAGGTATTGGCGTACCTTCAAATGTATTCTACATTTTTTTTCCTTTGATTGTGCCTAACTCACCGCTGGGATTAAGTTTTACAAATCTTATATGTTTCTATTCACAGGATAGCACATCGTACTTTTAAAACTCATGAAATATAAAACTACACATATAAAAATTTAAATATTACACTTACATGAGTATCTTCTGCGTTTAAGGTATTTTTAAATTATATCTTTCCAAGAAACACGCTATGGATTGGTCCACCATTAAAAGTTAATTTATGAAGACATATTTCTAAAGCTCGTCGTAAAGAGAAAACATTTGGAAATTGGTGAAAAAAAAAAACACTCTCTAAATAGCTTATCAGTATTAATAGTATAGGTTTAGAATTTATTAGATAAGTGAGAGAAAATAAATTATTTAAAATTAATAAAAAGAATTAAAAAAATTGTAAATTGTTGAATACACAAAATTTAAATTTTTTTATTATTAGTATATTAATTTAATTTTTAAATATTATTATTTAATACACTAAAATATTATTATTATTTTTAATTTTTAAAAATCAGTTTTCACTTATATTAAAAAAATATTATTTATTTTTATAAATATTATTATTTAATACACTATGAATGTAAAATAAAAAACTTCCCTCATTGGCATTGATTTTGAATAATAGTTTAGATATTTAAAAGAATGGTTATTATTTTAAGCTTAAAATAATAAGATTATCATTTTAAGTGTAAAAATTGACATTTTTTTTGTGTGGGATCTTACTCGGATTGAATTTTTTGTCTCAGTGGATTTAGAACTGGTGACTTTAACATCACAGAGTGTCTTAACATTACAAATAATGTTGTCATTCCTAATTATGAGATGTTTTTGGTGACATTGATGCTCTAGTCTTTAATTAAGGGATATTGCCATTTTTAATTGGGTAATGTGTTGGAGATTGCAAGTAATATTATGTTATTTTTAATTGTGCAATGTGATGGAGATTACAAAGACATTGTGATTGTTTCCTTTATCAATTTAATAAAACTATAAAACATAATATTAAGGAAGGGACTAACTGCTTTGCAACTATTACTCTTGTTACTTTTACACAAAAAATAATAAAATGTAACTTAAAAGTATGATATGCCATTAAAATCCTCATACTTATAAAAGATAAAGCTGTGAACTCTTTAATACCTTTTATGGGTTTTCTTCAATGGACGCTTGATGGCTGGAGCACACAGTTTTTGTATGCTCTCCAATGTCAGTGAAAGGTACATCAGTACAATCAACCCGCCTGTCTAAACGATGTACTAAATGATTTTTTTTAGTGATATTTTTTTAGGATATTTGTTTGAAATTTCATGAAAAATTGTTAAATTTTTAAGTTTGAGTGATTATTTCTGTATAATCGAAATGTCCTAGGATTTTTTTTAGCATGCTGAATGTATTTCTACATTCAAAAATAAATTTTAAACAAGAAGAAATAATAATTTCATACAAATTTATATCGCCCAATTCCAACCAAAAAAACGTTGTATAGAACAGTTAGACAACGCCCTTTCAAAATGCTCTGCCACTTGCTACAATATGTCTCCCTCGAAACTGATTCAACCCTAAGTGCATATTGTGTAATTGGATTGGTGATCAAACACTTGGAAGTCGATTCCCACGAACCTCTGTCCCTGTGAGTGGTTCTTCAACCCTTGTTTTTGTGGGATCAACTAAGTCGCCAATTCTGCTTCAACAAGAAAAAATCTGGTTCTTATACTCGACTTGGAATTTATGGAACTGGAACTGAGTGAGGTGGCAGTGGTAAAGTCGTTACTGGACATGGATCAAGTGAATTAACTTGTGCAACCCTAATTGTTATTGGCTAACAATCTCGTTCAACTGAATCTGCTTCGTTTGGGGGACACTTTTGGCACAGTTCGAAATGATCGATCTGGGGACAAGGTTCATGTCATACTCTCAAATATTATTACAAGGCTCTCTCTGGAAGGAAAGGATGAATGATCTCGAGTGGTCTGTCAATGGACATTGTATCGTTGTATGTGGAGACAATCATTGCGTGGAATTATCTCAAATTCAACAGTCTCAAACTCTTCAGATGGGATATTTCCTCCAGAATTGTTCCCTCGGCTTGATTGCTGGACAGAGGGGGCGGGGGTTTATCTTCTTATGCAACAAAAAGAGAGAGCTAAAAAGAGATCCAATGATCCAGAC
>JZKD02S2327908.1:0-10556 GCA_000966675.3 Picea glauca
CGATTAGTGCTTCCTGTTTTATACTTGATATTGAGTTGGAATTGCTGCAAGTATGTGGGCCACTTTTGATGGCGACTTTCTACAATTTTCCTTATGTCTGCATAAACTGCAGTGGCTTATGATCAATGTGGATGATTGTCTCCTTCCCAGTAATGTAATGTCTCCATTGGCAGCAGGCTTGCACAATGGAGTACATTTCTTTGTCGTAAGTTGGCGTATAGCTTGTGCTGCCACAGGGTGTGTAGAACATGTTGAATATGCTGCAAATGTTTGGCCCAAGTCTTGTTGTAAATGAGAATGTCATCCAGATACACCACTACAAAATTATTGGTGAATAGTCACAGGATATCGTCCATCATCGTTATGAAAGTGGTTGGAGCATTTTCCAAACAAAAGGGCATGACCAACCATTCAAAAAGGCCTTCCTTTGAATTTAAGGTGGTCTTCCATAAATCTGTCTGTTCTATCGGGATCTGGTGGTAGCCAGACTTTAGATCAATCTTACTGAAGTATTTATCCCCCGTGAGTTGATCAAGGAGGTCTTCGATTCAGGGAATTGAGTATCGATTTCTAACTGTGATTTTATTTAGATCTCGATAATCAATGCAAAGTCACTAGGTTCCATCTTTCTTTTATACCAGCATGACTGGGCTCTCGCACGGTGATGAGCTCGGAAAGATGTGCCCCTTGTGGAGTAGTTCTTTGATTTTTCGCTTGATATCCTCATTCTCTAACAGAGAGCGATGATAGACTGGCCCATTTAGAAACGATGAACCCGGGGTTAGATCGATGGGGTTCTTGACCTAGCAGTGAAGAGGTACCCCGATAGGTGAGGAGAAGATAAATAAGTATTCTTCCACAAACTTATCTACTTGATTCTGCTATGTGAAGAGGTCAGACGCAGAGACCCTGGATATGGCTGTGATCTTTCACTTATTTTGAGATAGAATCATGAAGAAGACAAACTTCCTCATCTAAGAGATGAAGTTCTTGCATTTCTTAGTAGAGATCAAGGAAATACCACTAGGTGGGACTACCTTAGGTGTCCTGTACAATTTCCTGTTCAAAGTAATAATAACACTAGGAGGCCTAGACTCATATACACAATGAAGTTTCCATAATTAAGGTTGGCCCAAAAGAACATCACAAACTTCGAGAGGAGAAACATCACACAATACCTCATCTTTGAAGGGCTTGATGCCATATGACAATCGACACTATTGGCTGACGCAATGATCACTTCCATGGCAGAGCCATCCAATGGTGTAGGGTTTTGGGTGAGGCATTGTGGGCAGGGCCAGCCACTTGATGACCTCTGTAGAGATGAGGTTCTTTTGGCTACCACTATCAATGATGAAGTGTAGTGGGGTGCCTTTTACCCACATTTGCGAATGGAAGAGGTGCTCTCCTTCTTCTAGCTCATCTGGGTTACTAGGCTGGAGCTTGGTGGTAGCAACGGTGGCACTGGGTTCCAAGTCAATGATTCGTCTTTCCCTTTCTAGTTCTGGCTCAGAGTCAGAATCTGCATCTGATTCAGAGGATTTCACTTCAGCCACCAACGACTGCTTTGAGTGACAATCAGTAGTGTTATGCCAAGGGATCTTATGGAAGTCACACCACTTTACAGTATCTTTCTTTTTCTTTCCAGTGTCCTTCTTTGCTTGTGGCTTGAACTGGTTGTCCTGATACTATCCATATTTGATCTATCCTTTATTTTGTGGTTTGGGGCCGCCCTTTCCTAGCTTTTGTTGTGAGGGGTTACAAGGCCCATATTGCTGCATCTTTTGTTTGAGCTTCTGCTCGATTTGGATGACATATCGGTAGGCCGCACAAAAGGATGAGATGTCTGGAAATTCCATTTTGGTCTAGATGTATCTATGTAGAGCACCCGATGTCACTCTGAATCTTTGATAGTGAGCTTGGTGCACAAGGTATGGAATATATTTGTGAAATTTGGCACTGCTTGGTCTCTTTCTTGTCACAGTGTAGTCCATTTGGTATATAAGTCATCATATCTTCCAACAGGGTAGTATTGTTTCATAATAGCATCATTGAAGGAATCCCAGTTGGCTGTGATTTTAAATAATGAAGATTCCTCTGTTTTCTTCTGCTCATAGAATGTTTCCCACCAATGTTTGACATCGGGATTGGCTTTGAGGAGCGAAAAAGTAATATTTTCTCTATTCGATAAGTTGTGGACAAAAAAATACCCTTCTTGCAGATTCAACCACTTTTCTACAACATCTGTGTCTATCTGACCTTTAAATATAGGGATATCGAAGTTTATTTGTACCTTGAAGGGGGTGGAACCTTTGCTCGAAGAATATGCATCTCCTGTTGGTAGCCCACGAAGGATTTGCACAAAACTATCCATCATCATGTTCCTCTGTTGTGTGAGGGATTCCTTAATCAATAGTTTGAAAGGATCTCCTACCCATCATCTTTATTTTCTCCTGCCATGGGAGGTCACTTGGGCGTGCGAGAGATTTTTTCCTCAAGAGAAACAAGCTCAAGACCCAACTCTTTGTACTTTGACCTCGTTGGGGACATGCATTAAGATGACAAGGAACAGACCGCTCTGATACCACAGATCCATATTTTATGAGCAGAATGAAATGAATATAAATTATTAACATATTCTCAACACAAAATAACTGAGATACAATAAAACTAGTTTTCTATTCAATAATGAAATATGCTGAAATTGTAAAATGCAGCGGAAACAAGCTTATTGGAATGGTGGCGTCTTATCTCTAAGAAGGGATGTGATGAAAAGGAGAAGTTCTTAGATTTGTCACTTGATATTCTCATTCTCTAACAGAGAGCGATGATAGAATGGCCCATTGGGAAACGATGCATCGGGGGTCACATCGATGAGGTTCTTGACCTGGCAATGTAGAGGTACCGTGGTAGGTGAGGAGAAGATATTCGAGTATTCTTCCAGGACCTTATCTACTTGCTTTTGCTGTGTGGAGAGGTTGGATGCAGAGACCCCAGATGTGGCTATCATCTTTCACTTATTCTAAGAGTGAATCATGAAGAAGAAAAACTTCCTCATCTGAGAGATGACCTTCTTGCATTGCTTAGCAGAGATCAAGGAAATAACACTAGGTGGGACTGCCTCAGGTATCCTATACAATTTCCTGTTCAAATTAATAATAACACTACGAGGCCTTGAATTATATACAACATGATGTTTCCATAAATAAGGTTGGCCCAAAATAACATCACAAACTTTGAGAGGAGCAACATCACACAATACCTCGTCTTTGAAGGGCTTGATGCTGTATGACAATCGACACTGTTGGGCGACACGTAGATCGCTTCCTTGGTGGAGCCATCCAATGGTGTAGGGTTCTGGGTGAGGCATTGTGGGAAGGGCCAACCACTTGATGACCTCTGTAGAGATGAGGTTCTTCTGGATACCACTATCAATGATGAAGTGCAGTGGGGTGCCTTTTACCCACATTTGCGAATGGAAGAGGCACTCTCCTTCTTTTGGCTCATATGGTTCACCAGGCTCGAGCTTGGTGGTAGCAATAGTGGCACTGGGTTCTGTGTCAATGATCCATATTTTCCTTTATGGTTATGACTCAGATTCATAATCCACATCTGATTCAGAGGCTTTCACTTCATCCACCAGCGACTGCTTTGAGTGACAATCAACAGTGTTATGCCAAGGGCTCTTATGGAGGTCGCACCACTTCCCGGTATCTTTCTTTGTATTTCTAGTGTCCTTCTTTTCTTGTGGCTTAGATTGGTTTTCATGATACTATCCATCTTTTCTCTATCCTTTGTTCTATGGGTTGGGGCTGCCCTTTCCTGGCTTTTATTGTGAGGGGTTCCCAGGCCCAAATTGTTGCGTCTTTTGTATGAGCTTCTTCTCAATTTTGACAGCATATCGGTAGGCCACGCCCAAGGATAAGATGTATAGAAATTCCATTTCAGTCTGGATGTATCTATGCAGAGAACCACGATACTTAAGCACCAGATGTCACTTCGAATCTTTGATACCCATCTTGGTGCGCAAGGTATGGAAGATATTTGTGAAATCTGACACTTCTTGGTCTCTTTCTTGCCAAAGTGTGGTCCATTTGGTATATAAGTCGTCATAACTTCTGACAGGGTAGTATTGTTCCTTAATAACATCCCTGAAGGAATCCTAGGTCGCTATGACTGTAAATAATGAGGTTTCCTCTATATCCTTTTTCTCACAGAATGCTTCCCACCAATCTTTGACATGGGGGACGACTTTGAGGAGCAAAAAAGTAATGTTTTCTTTATTCGAGAAGTTATGGAAAAAAAAATACCCTTCTAGCATATTCAACCACTTTTCTACAGAGTATTCATCTATCTGAACTTAAAATATAGGGATATCATAGTTTATTTGTACCTTCAAGGGGGTGGCGCCTCTGCTCAAAGAAGATGTGTCGCCTGTTGGTAGCCACCGAAGGAATTTGCGCGACACTTTCCATCATCTCGTTCCGCTGTTGCATGAGGGATTCCTCAATCAATAGTTTGAATAGATCTCCTGTCTCATCATATTTATTTTCTACTGACATTAGAGGTCACTTAGGCATGCGAGAGCTATTTTCCTCAAGATAAACAAGCTCAACACCCAACTCTTTGTACTTTGACCTCGTTGGGGACATGCATTAAGACGACAAGGAGCATACCACTCTGATATCACTGATCCAGATTTTATGAGAAAAACAAAATGAACACATATTATTAACAGATTCTTAATAATAAATAACTGAGATAAAGTAAAACTAGTTTTCTATTCAATAATGAAATATGCTGAAACTGTAAAATGCAGCGGAAACAAGCTTGCTGGAATGGAGGCGGCTTATCTCTGAGAAGAGATGTGACCACTGTGCTCATTAGAAAGAAGATGATTACAATGAGACTCTGAAGGAATTTTACAATAAACAAGAATTCCAAAAACCATAGACATCCAAAAACCTAACCCTAGGGGATGAAGCACCAAAAGTCATGTGGGCCCTGTTTGGGTAAGTTAGTACATTAACTTCCTGGGGTCGTAACTTTTGCATATGATCTCTGTTTTAGGCATACATGATAGCCTGTTTGAAAGGTATTATTGAGGAGATTCATTTTTGGGCCTCATTCATGCCTTTGACTATCATTGAGTTGGGACAATCCCGAAAAACCTTCATTTAGGCCCTCCAAATGGCCTCGGAAGTGAAAACTGCTAAAAATAGTAAATTGCCAAAATTGCCAGAAAACTGTTTTGAGCTAGTTGGAAAAGGTGGGTGGCCACTGATATCCATATAGATAAATCCTCCCTCCTTAGGAAGCAATGGTATCCATTGCATTGATTTCCCCCATCAGATGAGGAAATTTATGCTGAATTTGGCCCCGGGTGAGCCACTTGCCCTGCTTCGATGACTCGATAAAGCTAGATCCTTTGTTGTCAGGTTCCCTTGATATGTGTGTCCACAATATGATCTTTGGATTCCTGTTGGATTTAGTTGGGGATGAAATCTATTGGTGTCAGTTTTTCTTCTACATCTGAGGTGTCCAATAATGCTGGGAAATAAGGGCGAAGGAGATCCACGTTGAACACTAGGTGCAGGCCAAGGAAAGGAGGAATGTTGAGATCAAAAGAATTATCCCCCATGGCCTTGGTGATGGTGTATGACCCATAATAGAGTGGGTGAAGCTTTCGATGGGGTCCTGTAAGGCATTCTTTCTACAAGTACAACCAAAATTTGTCTCCCACTTGAAACTTATGTGGCACCCGATGTTGATCATGGTGCTATTTGTACTTGTCATTGGACTTCTGTAGGATATCTTGAACCCATTGGCAGATGTGTTGGATCCACTCAATGAACCGGGTGGCTTTGTTAGCTTCATTTGGAACAGGAGATGAGTCAGTCGAGGTGACCGCAAGGGGAAGTGCAACATCTATGGGACCCAATGGTTGGAATCCCAACCCCACCTGAAAGGGGATATGCCTGGTTGAGCTATGTAGGGATCTATTGTAGCTATGATGGACATAGGGAAGACTCTCAACCCATGTGAGAGGGTGATTTTAATTATACATGTGAAGGATATGCATAACCATTCGATTTACGACCTCATTTTGGCCATCTGTCTAGGGGTGGAAGACTGTGGATTTGGTTAGCTTGGTGTCCAACAGTGACTAGAGGCTCAACCAAAATGTGCTGATAAATCGACTGTCCCTATTTGATACAATGGTTTTCTGGAGTCCATAATGTACCTAGACCCATTCAAATAAGAACTTGGTAGTGGCCTCTACTGTGATGCTCTTCTTTCAGGCAACCATAATAGCCATCTTAGAAAAGTGGTCAACAACCACAAAAACACAGTCATTTCCCCTCTTGGTGGATGGGAGGCACAACATGTAGTCCATTGAGATGTAATCCCATGGCTTGTTAGGAGTAGGAAGAGGGGTGTACATGCTTTATTTCTTAGTGGTTGGTTTGGCAATAACACAGGCAGTGTAGGACCTGATATACTTGCTGACCTCATATCTTAGTTTCGTCTAGTAGAAATGTTTCTGTAGCATCGCCACTATCTTTTCCATGCCGAGGTGTCCTGCCACCCTACTGTAGTGGGATTCCTGGATTAGCTTTTCTCTCTCACTTGATTGAACAAAGATATGGCCCAGACGACACAACAACCCATCCTGAAGATAGAAATTATCGACAACTATGTTTGCACCCAACATTTGGTAGGTGGTGGTGAAGTTCGAGTCTATCTCACAGAGTTGGGGCCATCCAAAGGTCTCATGGCCGCAAGAGTCTAGCATCGTGGTGAGTGTAGTGATTGGTGGTCTACTGAGGCAATCAACGATGTGATTGGTGCTTCCTGTTTTATACTTGATGTTGAGGTGGAATTTATGCAAGTATGTGGAACACTTTTGATGGTGGTCATTCTGCAATTTTCCTTGTGTCTACATAAACTACAGTGGCTTATGATCACTATGGATGACTATCTCCTTCCCAAGAATGAAATGTCTCCATTGGCGACAATCTTACACAATGGAGTACATTTATTTGTCATAAGTAGGGCACTTACAGATAACATCAGATAATGTCTCACTATGATAGGCCAAGGGGTGGCCGTGCTGAGTGAGAACAATGCCCACAACATAGTCTGAAGCATTTGTCTCTATCTCAAAGGGATGCTGCAGGTATGGTAGTGAAATTACTAGGGATGAGCACAAGCCCTACTTCAAATCATCGAATTCTTGTTGTTGGGACTGATCCCATACAAATTTTTCCTTACCACCACCCCTGGTGATTTGGCTGAGGGCCCATGCAATATGGGAGAATCCCAACACAAACCTATGGTAGAAATTGGCAAGGCTCAAGAAGCTCCGGAGCTCAGTGAGTGTGGTTGGGGATGGCTAGTCACATATGACTTGGATATTGGTTGGATACACATGTACACCATGCTGATCAATGATGTAGCCCAGGTAATGGACCCTGTCCATGCCGAAGGTGCATTTTTCCAAGTTAGCGTATAGCTTGTGCTTCCTCAAGGTGTGGAGAACTTGATAAATATGCTGGAAGTGTTCGACCCAAGTCTTGCTGTAAATGAGAATGTCATCCAAATAATCCACTACAAAATTATTGGTGAATGGTCACAGGATATCATCCATCATCTCATGAAAGTGGCTGGAGCATTTTTCAAACTAAAGGGCATGACTAACCATTCAAAAAGTCCTTCCTTTGAATTGAATGCGATCTTCCATACATCTTTCTGTTCTATTGGGACCTGGTGGTAGACAAACTTTAGATCAATCTTACTGAAGTATTTATCCCCCGTGAGTTGATCAAGGAGGTTGTTGATTCAGGTAATCAGGTACCAGTTTCTGACTATGATTTTATTCAGAGCTTGGTAATCAATGCAGAGTTGTCAAGTTCCATCTTTCTTTTGTACCAGCATGATTGGGCTCCCACAAGGTGATGAGATGGGATGGATGTGCCCCTTGTGGAGTAGTTATTGGATTTGTCACTTGATCTCCTCATTCTCTAAGAGAGAGTGATGATAGACTAGACCATTGGGGAATGATGCACTAGGGGTCAGATTGATGGGGTGGTTGACTTGGAAGTGCAGAGGTACCCCGATAGGTGAGGAGAAGATATCCGAGTATTATTCAATGACCTTATCTACTTTCTTCTGTTGTGTAGAGAGGTCGGTCGTAGAGATCGTGGATGTGGCTATGATATTTTTCTTATTCTGAGAGTGAATCATGAAGAAGACAAACTTCCCCATCTGAGAGATGACCTTCCTGCATTGCTTAACAGATATCAAGGAAATAACACTAGGTGGGACTGCGTTAGGTATCCTGTACAATTTTCTGTTCAAAGTAATAATATCACTACGAGGCCTAGGCTCATATATAGCATGATGTTTCCATAAATAAGGTTGGCCCAAAAGAACATCACAAACTTTGAGAGGATCAACATCACGCAATACATCATCTTTGAATGGCTTGATGCCATATGACAATTGACACTGTTGGTTGACGTGGAGATCGCTTCCTTGGCGAAGCCATCCAATGGTGTAGGGTTGTGGGTGAGGCATTGTGGGCAGGGCCAACCGCTTGACGAACTCTACAGAGATGAGGTTCTTCTAGCTACCTCTATCAACAATAAAGTGTAGCGGGGTGCCTTTTACCCACATTTGTGAATGGAAGAGGTGCTCTCCTTCTTATATCTCGTCTGGTTCACCAGGCTGGAGCTTGGTGGTAGAAACGGTGGCACTGGATTCTGCGTCAATGATCTGTATTTCCCTTTCTGGTTCCGGCTCTGAGTTAGAATCCACATATGATTCAGAGGCTTTCAATTCGGCCACTAGCGATTTCTTTGAGTGACAATCAACAGTGTTATGCCAAGGGATCTTATGGAAGTCGCACCACTTCCCAGTATCTTTCTTTGTCTCTCCAGTGTCCTTTGCTTGCGGCTTGGACTGGTTTTCCTGATACTATCCATATTTTCTCTGTCCTTTGTTCTGTGGGTTGGGGCCACCCTTTCCTAGATTTTTTTGTGAGGGTTTCCCAAGCCCAAATTGTCGCATCTTTTGTTTGAGCTTCTGCTTGATTTTGACGACATATCGGTAGGTCGCGCCCAAGGATGAGATGACTAGAAATTCCATTTTGGTCTGGATGAATCTATGCAGAGCACCATGATACTTGAGCACCATATGTCACTTTGAATATTTGATACCCATCTTGGTGCGCAAGTTATGGAAGATATTTGTGAAATCTGGCACTGCTTGGTCTCTTTCTTTCCGCATTGTGGTCTATTTCGTATATAAGTCGTCTTAACTTTCAACAGGGTAGTATTGTTCCTTAATAGCATCCCTGAAGGAATCCCAAGTGGTTGTGATTGTAAATAATGAGGGTTCCTTTGTTTCCTTTTTCTCAGAGAATGTTTCACACCAATCTTTGACATGGGGGACAACTTTGAAGAGCACAAAAGTAATATTTTCTCTATTCGAGAAGTTATGGATAGAAAAAAACCCTTCTAGCATATTCAACCACTTGTCTACAACATGTGCATCTATATGACCTTCAAATATAGGGATATCGAAGTTTATTTGTACCTTGAAGGGGGTGGCGCCTCTGCTCGAAGAAGATGCTTTGCCTGTTGGTAGTCATCAAAGGATTTGCATGAAACTATCCATCATCTCGTTCCTATGTTATGTGAGGGATTCCTTAATCAATAGTTTGAAAGGATCTCCTGTCCCGTCATCTTTCTTTTCTCCTTCCATGATAGGTCGCTTTGGCATGCGAGAGATTTTTTCCTCAATAGAAACAAGATGAAGACCCAACTCTTTGTACTCTGACCTCATTGGAGACATGCATTAAGATGACAAGGAGCAGGACGCTCTGTGTTGTGGGTGGGAAATCCCTCCTATGGACTAGCACTAAGGGTTTTATCACGCATGCAGAAATTACCTAAAGATTCCTACTTTCTACCATCATCCCATGCCTAAACCCCATTATTCATATGAAAATACAAGGTTAAAAAGATCAAGTTGACGTACCTTATTTTCATGTTTGATGTCGATCCTTTTTCACGCTTGGTTTCTCTTCGAATGCAACTCTCCTCCCAATGCTGACCTGCATTCAAAAAAGACAAACAAAGAAGTCCACATGCATTTTATCTATGAACTAATGGGTTAGATATTTAATCAACATATAATCAATATTCAAACAATAGAAACCTCATATGGTGGGATGCGAAAAGTACTTCTTTTATTAATCTCACAAGAATACCTTACAATAGTGAGATCGACAATTTCTCCTTGAATCTGGTCCTGGGATCCTCTTCAACTGTGCTCCAACTGCTTGTGTATATGCTTCTTTTCACACAATAGTTGCAAAAGGTTGAGGCAAAAGGAGTGCTAATTCAGGTAGAGTTTTTTTACTATGATTTCCCCCCTTTCAAATGGGACCCCTACCCCTTATTTTATAGGCTAGAAGGAGCTAGGTATTTGGTCGAGTGACTGGCCATGCATGGTCGAAAGGTTTAGTTAACTTACCCAAAACTATGTGT
>JZKD02S2327919.1:6268-32293 GCA_000966675.3 Picea glauca
AGAGTTAATAATACCATATGCCCTCTTGAAGTTTTGAATGCCAATGATTTTGCAAATAATTACATTCCACTTGTTGAAAGAGGAGGTGTTGATTTAGCTTCTGATCCACCACATGATAAGTAGAGGGCTGACTGTTTTATGTATTCATTTGTAGACAGTCAAAAAGATGAGTTTGCAAATCAGTTTGTTGAAGAACAGGTTGATGTTCCAAGTTTGTTCTTGTTAGATGACATTGCATATGTTGTTGATTTGACTATATATGATGAATATGATGATGATTGTGATGTTGACATCCTAGAACAACTAGTTGTATGTTCTCTATTAGAAAATGTTCATTTTCAGCAGTGTAATGAGAGCAATTAGTCTACACATCACAGTTACAAAGAAGAAAGTATTGAATCATTTGAAGGAAATTCTTTACTTTTGTGATTTTCTTCATTTAAACTATTGAAAGAAAATTCTAAAATCATCATTGAAGCAAACAAATGTGTGTTGATGCCAAATCACATTGATTCACTGGAACAAATGGACAAAAAATTGCAGCAATCTTCTCATGTGTTTGATGACCCTGTTGTTTGTTATGTAGAAGGTCTTGTTAGTACAAATTTGCAGCCATTGGTCGAAGATGACATTGAAAATGAGTGTGTTCAGAAATCCAAAGAAATTGAAAAATGTGCCTATGACAGCAGTGAAGGAAATGAAGAAGGTTTTAAATCAAATGAAAGAACCTTGCCATTGTGTTTTGCTTCTTTCAAATTGCTGAAGCAAAATGTTTATAATGTTTCAAATAAAAAATCCTCCAGGCATGATGTTGAATATGAAGAAAGCAGTAGACTTGCAGATGAAAACTATCTTCCATTATGTTTTTCTTCCTTTGAATGGTTGAAAGCAAATCATGATATAGCAGAGGAAATAGGGAAGTCTCACTGCATTCACAGTGGCATTGATTTACATGATAAGATCGTTATCAAAGAGGAAGACCAACAACATTCACATGCATTAAATGATCATCCAGCTGATTACTTGAAAGGATATTCCAATTCGGAGTTGCAACCTATGTTTAACCACCAGCTTGAAAAAGAAGATAAAGTTGATCAAGAAATTTTTGTTAAGGGTCATCTTCCTTCTCCTGAAACTAATATAGGTATTCAACAATATTTTCAGCAAGACAAAGTGTTTCAAAGTTGTTTTTCTTCCCCTAAGAATGATGTGGTGGTCCAATTTCTAAGTGGCCTAGACATGGATGAGGATTCTAAAATTGCATTTATAGAAACTTCAAGCAACGAAAAACAAATGACATTGGGCTTCAAGAAAGCAACACAACAACGTATGCCATTTTTAAATCAGAAATACAGAAAGATAATGAAAAGGAGGATGCACATGATATGGTTGTCATATTTGAAGACGTCCAAGAAGGTATGAATGTTTTTGTTGAGATGCATGGAGAAGTAGACAAACCTACTGTTGCCATTTCATTTGAAAATGTTCTCAGAACTGAAGAAATAGAGCAAGGGAAACAAACACTTGTGGAAAAGACCTGTCTTTCTGTTCTTGTCCGTCAAGAAGAAACATATTTTCACGTTTTTCATGATCTCGTGGCATGTTATATGGAATATTCTACCAATCAAAATTTAAGGCTTAGAAAGGACTGTAAGCTCAGAAGTGAAGATAATGGCATCTCAACATCGACATTAGATGTGGATCGCTTTACACTGATGTTCTCTTCCCAGCCTATGTCATTTTCTGATACAGAAGGTCGTTTCCCCCAGCAGTCTCAACTGACTTTCCAGTTTCTTGATGGAAATCAGCAAGATCAATCACCCGAAGACCAGGATGCAGTGGAAGAAATGATACATGATTGTTATTTTATACATATGTTGGAAGATCCCTTTGCGGCTTTGCTAGAAACAACAAGCAGTCCTAATATTTATAGAAGTCTAAAATTCAAATCCATATGCAATTTATTAAATGAGTCATTGATGAACAAGTTTTGGAGCAAGCATGTGCAAAGCAGACGAGCAATAGGTAAAATGTTGGTGTGGTTGCATTGGCATTTTCATTTCACTTGAGTGGCATTTTCATTTCGACAGTTAGGATAGGTAGGTACGAATAAGCTTGATGATTAGGCATTTTCACATTCGATTTCTGAATAAAGTATTCAATTAGATTTTTAGCAGTAGGTCTGGCATTCAGTCTCCAGAATAGAACAAGGTATACACCTACTGTAGAAGAATCCCATGGATGAGGCACCGAGACTACGCGTTCTTTAATACCTCGCAGGGAGGGTAGCATCCCTAGTTGGAGCCTATGTTATCACCATAACAATTTCTTGGAATCCAGGTCTCGAGATTTGGTAGAATGCTAGATCAATATAGAGAAGGGTTAAACTAGCAAGATGAAGCACATCTGGCGGACATGGTTAAAATTGGCGGAGACACAGAAGTAATGAGACCCGACAGACCGTAGATCTTGAAGCGGCCTAGATCGATGGCCAGAACACATATCGGGCGATGAAGTAGCATGGGAGATAATTGTTAGAGGGCGAGCCAGGGAAAATACCATGGTTTCATTCCGTGGATGCATGGCGCCCTCAAAGGCACATCAGGGCGAAAAGCGAGTGAGCGCAAAACCGCTCAACCATGCCCAGATATCACGTGTTCTAATGTCATTTGAATACGTCAAATAAAAAATTCGCGCATGGAAAGGGAAAGGTGACGGCCGGTTAAATCACCTCATGCCCCTCGTTCAGGTACTTTGCGTCCGTGCAATTCCATATAAGCACTTCCGGGTAACTAACTCAAAAGGCTCATCATTCAAAATAGATTGGCGAAACGCGATAAACCAACATACCTAAAGTACTCTTGTCAGCAGTTCATGATTGGCACTCAATTACGATTTTCATTCAAGACATGGGTTATGTTACTATGTTTTGGATGATTAACATTCTATTTCATAACAGGGTAATCACAGGTTGAAGTATTCAACCAAGGAAGACAAGTTTGTACTTTCCACAAAACCAGGAAATATGGACATGCTAGACCAAGTAGCCTTCAATGAACCTAGATTTTCAACTAATATGACAAATTCATCAACAAAGAAGAAAGAGAAGTTGGTCGCGCAAATATTAGCAACAAAATTTCATACAAAGATTGTAGACGAACCATGGTCAGGCAGAGAGATTAAATTAAATCCCCTTATGAAGGATTTAATCATCAATGGTTATGCACACAAGCACCATGCGCGAGTTGTCAAGAGGAAACAGAGCAAGCGTCAGAAGACAACAGAAAAAAATGGAAGCAGTGGAAAGCGTTGGAGAAAACCAACCTACTTGGCTTGATACGTTAAAAGAAGAAATTGCCAAGCTTAAGTAGATTGCAGGTTAAATTTAGTATGTGTCAGATAATTTTGCAATGATATTGACAAGTGGCCTTCAAGGCAGAAAACTTCAGATGTGTCAGTTTTGTTTTGTAACGTCCTCTATAAATAGGAGTTCAGCTGTTGTACGTTGCTATTTTGTAAATGACAAATATTTTTAGAACTTTGGGGAAGATGATTCATTTCGAATACTGGATGTATTTATCTATATATGCTATTATGAAGATAGATGAAGGTTGGACGGACCAAAGAGGGGCCTGCCCTCGTAGCAGGAAGATTTTGTAAATTTCTGGAGCCCAAGTGAATATACAATGCAGATGCATTTTGAACTATTTATGAAAAGATTCTAATGGTTGTGATATGAGTTATGTTTTCTCTCATAGTGTGTATTTCTCGTGTCTTTGAAATCCATTTTCATTTTCCTTTTTTTTAAATTGGAGAATTAAAATTCTGGAATTCGCCTTATGGCGCCCTCAACCTAGCAATTTAAAATTAAGTGATTCTCTTCTTAATTAACTTAGAATTCATTTAAATATGCTCTGATGCAATTATGTGTTTTTCCTTTTCCTCTTTCGCCATGCAAATTTCAATATAAAACTCAGACTCATTGCCTCATTTAGCTTTTTTCTATAGATAGCTCTAATGACTTGTCACTATTTTATTCATTTTCGAATCCATAGCCCCAAATATTACCCCCTTTCCTTCGCCAACAACTTTATTAAAAAAAACCCAAAACAAACCAAATCTAGCCACCAACAATCAAATAAATATCAAGTGACACGAGAGATTCCTCTCTGAGTTGAGAAGGCTAGTGCCTCAGCTCTAAAGTTGGTTGGAACAGTTACCTCTGTCATTTGTCTATCATCCGGACAAAATTTACAGAGTGCTAACATGTTGCAACCCCCAAGTGTTGAATTCCCAACTCCTTAGGTATTCATGTACCCCAAGCACCCGAGTCTATAAAATCTAGTCAAGTTCTCTATGCTAATTTTTCTGCCATGCGTAGTGCATGTATGTGGACAAGGTTACCCACGACAACCCTCTTTGCCTTTTCTTGCTAAGTTCCCTTCCAAGATTCTCTTAGTCTGACCAACTAATGTGTATTGGTAAGGTTTGTGATGCACCCGGTCTATGAGAAAACGTGTATAGCATGTCCATTGAGCACCATGCCAACAAGCCAAGGCATTTCAAAACCAACTCTTTTAGCCATCAATTTTGCGTCAAGTTTGTTTATGTTGGTCTGTGATCATTGAGGTGATCATGTGGTGGAGGTGTCCAAAGTCATTTAAGGTTAGTGCCTTACGTCTCCCTCCACTAAAAATCGTTGGCAACATCCTCGAGAACCTGTTATCCTCCAAGTTATGCATCCATCTATGGTTGGCTTCTCCAACCACTTTACATTCGCACCGGAAGAATTATTGGTGCAACTACTCACTCTCCATTACTTCTTTGAACAAAGCATTTTTCCCAACTTTGTAGCAATGTTCTTGGATGCCTATATTGTTATTATTACCTTCTTTTATAGCTGCAATCCAAGTTTAACACTACTGCAACTACTTACTTCTAATACAATTGAAATTTCATCAAGAAGATCAAAAAAATGTCCAAGGGTTGCACCATCCAAACTTGTTACTGCATTAGTACTATGACAAACTTTGCCATGTTTCTATATGTTGAGATCTCCCATGCCTTGAACTAGTTGGATGATCAATCTAGCAGTCACATCTCTTCCATGATAATGCACTTCTTCATGCCCAAAATAGTCTTTTCCATCCACACCGGTGATTTTGTACAACATTTTTGAACTAAGGTAAGATCACCACCTTCATCTCCATTGTTAAGTCATTTCCAAAACAAAATTTTCCAAGGCACTTTTTCCTCATGTGCTATAGGCTCTACTACCTATTCCTAGGCACTGAGAAGCCTTGTGACTCATTAGAGAAAAGGAGATGGAAAGCCGATTCCAAGGTCACTGCCAACCAAAGTATCTGACTTGTGCTTCGTGCTCAAGTATGTCAAAACTACCTTCTTATTCAATGGTCTACAACCCAATTCTTCTAACTAGTTTTCCATCAATTGGAAATCATAGATCCCCATGGCTAATCAACAAAAATATACAATGTAAATGATGTCACAATTGAGTAAATCTTCATCTCCCACTTTTGCATCCAATTAAGAGTCTTGTTGGGTGAGTTCCTCCATGCATTACTTAGACCCAACACTCAAACTATTTTTCATAAAAAATGAGACATCCATCTAGCATATCTCTTTTGTGCACAATTTCATGTGCAACAAGTCATTTCTTAGTGACTGCCATTATCAATGGCCTCTACAACTATTACTAGTGCAAATTCAACCTTACCTCCAACATCTTGCTTTCGGTTCCTCAAAGTGCACAATAGTGCAATCTTTTTTCAGGATTGACTCCATCAAAGTTTGTAATGCTACCAACCTACTCTTTGTATTGTATTTTCCATATTGGACACCCAAATCTTTGTTTCCCAAAACCATCTCTTCTTACCATTGTGCGATGACACAACGACTGCCTGTAGATTCACTGACTACCTTAGTCAACTTCATGGCTAACATTCTCGGCATCCTTCCCAACTTCCTTCTAGTCATCATAGGTACACCACAATTCTTTGTTCCATTTGAGAACATCAAACAACTCTCATGGGGCATGAGAACAACTTTGGCAAGATTGAGAAAGTATTGCCTAAAGATGATTATATGGTCATCTAGTGGAGCCATTATCAATTCCAAACTTCCAAACCATTCCTAAACCTTCAAAGGTGAAAAAATAACTACTCTTATTATTGGCTTTGTTGTTGAGTTCACCACCTTGAATGTGGCCATGCTGCTCTTAGGGTTACGATGAAGTGTTGTAGTGATCTTCTCACTTACAAAGTCATGGATTGCATTGGTGTCTACCAAGGCTACTACCTTCAACCCACTCACAGTCACATTCATCAAACAAAGACCATTAATGTATTCACCTTGCAAATCACCTTCATAGCCTTTTGCCATGAACTTGCCCAAATCTATTGTTAAGGCACCAAAAACATCCAATGTTCTTTTGAAGTCTGTTGTACTTGGGTTTCTATCGAGGTTGTTGGCTTCACCTTCAAAATTGGTTGTGCTTGGACTTCTTCCAAGTCTTCCAACATCTTCTTCAAAGGACAATCCATGGAAAAATAATTCTAGTAGCAAAGGAAACAAACAATATTCTTACCTTTGGACTCAGGCAATTTCAATTGCTTTCTTGCTATAATGTTGTTTTTATCATGGGCATCCTTCCTCCTTGACGATCCCAAATTAGGGAGTTCCCAAGTCTCTTCTTGGTTTGTCAAAATCTACGACTTATGAACCCAATCTTCAACATGTGCACTAGTATGCTCCAGCTTTGCCACATGATCCCAATACAATTGATAGATCTATTGATCCCAATGTTTCAATTACATGGCCATGGATTCCATCTTGATATTCCACAACAATTTTTTTTGTGCTTTCCATGTCACAAACCATAAATGGATTGACCTTCTAGGAACATTTGAAAAGATTACTCAAGTCTCAAAGACTTGTTTCACCTTGTTGCCTCAAGCCTGCAACATTCCCGAAACAACATCAAGAGAACTCGCCATTTTGTGTCGATAAACTGTCTTGACTACATACTACAATAGGGCACTAAGTCTACATTTTCTAGTCTTTAAGCAACTCTCGTGGCTACCTAGAAACTCATCCCAAAGCTTGTTGCTTTGCCTCAAGTTTTATCCAACACAATGAAAAATGCTTTGATACCACTTGTCACGATAGTGACCGTAGTGAAGAGAGCCAAAACTATCTCAAAATCGGCTTTGTTTCCACCTTTCCTTCAAAAACTGGTGAAGAGTATGCTATGATACCACCTGTCATGAACCTATAGTTTGCCTAAATTTTTCTTTACAAACTTGAGTTTACCCAAGTTTGTTTTGATACCTAAGGGCATGTGACACTACCTTGCCTTGGTTGCAGGGTCTTGACTGTCTTGCACCTATGACAACCAAATTATGCCTCTTCACTTAAGCTCTACCCATAACTTCTCCTTAAACCAAAATATGCTAAATGAAATTAAGTCCCACTCAACCAAGTTTATTCAACAATAGGCACACGTCTAACCACAACCCTTAAAACATCGCAACAATACTTTAATACTTAGCCAATATTTGAAAACTTAGAGAACACATAGCAAATAAAGGAACAGTAACATCTAACAACATAAAGAGTCCACTACACACATGGATAGGTGACACCCAAGGCAGGCGCCTTAAATTTATTATATGAAGATTATTATAAATATACAACAAGAGAGTTGCAGCCTTTTTTCTGCAACTTTGTTATAGATGTACAATGATTGTGAGGCAATATTATCTTCTACCTACTGCCCAAAATACTTTCATAATCCAACCCTTGAAGCAACCATGGGCCTGTGTTCTGTGGATCTTGTCTTCTTTTTCTTCCAATGCAAATTTCCATATCGTGCTAGCCCTAAACTTAGAACAATCGTCGAGCTCCTTTATTTCTAGTGAATGATCAATGGATGATTGATTCCTTGGTATCTTTGAAGAATACACTATTTATACAAGACATACCTTGCACTTGCCTCCTTCTTAGGCATAGTGCAAGCTTATCCAAGCCTAAGTGGACCAAAGTGCCCACATTGCCAACTTCAATTGTTCACAATGGTGCCACTACCCCACACATGACTTATCCATTGACCATCCAATATCCAATGGTGTTGTGCCCAAGGTGCCACACACTCAACAAGTGCATCCAAAGTGACCAAGTGCACCTAGCAAGGGTGTACCCAACAAGTGTGTCCAATGGATGTGTGCTCGACAAATGTGCACCCAATAAGTGCATCCCACAATTTCACTTTGTGGATGCTTGGCCCAAAGGAACTTCTACTATATATCACAACCCCCATGTGTGGAATGCCCAACTCCTTGGGTTTGCATGTAGCCCAAGCACCCAATTTTATAAAAGGAAATCAAGTTCTCTATGCCACTTTTTATATCATGCATAGTGCATGTCTATGAATGAGGTTGCTCGTGGAAACCCTCTTTGCCTTTCTTCACCAAGTTCCCTTCCAAGCTTCTCTTGGTTTGGCCAGCTAATGTGAGATGCCAAGGTTTGCGGTGAGCCCAGTCTATTAGTAAGGGCGTCCAATGTATCCATGGTGTGCCTTGCCAATGAGCCAAGGCACTCGAAAATTGACTCTTCTAGCCATCAACCATACATCAAGTCTATATGTGTCAGTCAATGACCACCGAGATGATCATGCGACATAGGTTCCCAAAGCCATTCAATGCTAGGGTTACAACTCTCCCTCCATATATATTACATGGGATTCTTGTTACACCATTTACTTTGAATTTATTAAGTTAAGAGGGATCAAAGATTTTACATTGTAATCTTTTTTATGGTGTAGAAAATTGAGGAAAAGTTTGCATTTCGAGCAATTTGATCTTTCTCGGCTTGATAAATTGAGGTTAAGATGGATTTAAGATGACACACACACACACACACACATGAAAAGTTAATGTAATGTTAGTGTTACACTCACTTGTGATACTTTTACACCATATTGTACATAAAATGTGCTTTCTCAATGCAATAAGGAATGGAGAGGATTGTTTGGCATCAATTTGTGACAACCCTCCAAACTCCATTTTTAGATTAGAAAAGCTTTTGGATCACCTAATACTTCATACAAAAATTGTGAAGGTTATCTGACAAGTTGTTATGAGGGATTTTGCAAGATTGTGGTTAATGCAGACTCTAAAAATATAGAAGTATATGCATGGTGGTTATCCTAAGGCTTATTACCTTTGCCATAATTATGATGTGAAGTTTTAATTAGGATAAAAAATCTCTCACAATTGATGGTGGCTTATGGAATTGATAAAAGTGGGGAGCTAATATAGCCCCCACCAGGGTTCAAGTCTATTTAAGTGGCATGCTTATGCTTGTGCTTGTGATTGTGGAAGTGCACCCATACACTCTACAAGGGTTGGGTCTAGGTGTGAATCTTGGGAAAATTTGTAGAAATAGATATCCCACTCACCACTACTTCATTGAAAAACAACAAGTTTGGATGATGCTAATGTTTTCCCCTCCAATGCTAAATATGGGCTTGTTAGCCTCATCGTGATAAATGGAAGCATAGTTTGAAACAAAAAAAAATCACTCTCACAAGTTGCAAACTTGGTGCTAAAATCATTCTCATCTCGTGTTATCATAATATTGAATTGAATTGAAATCCATTGGGTTATGGTCAAGACAAGTTGAAATGATTATAGTGATGCCAACTTCAAAACTTGGCATGCTTGTTCCTCATGCCGACATGGTCTTCCAAGAGAATGCACCCAAGTGAAAGTCCTTGGTAACCATGACATAATATATATTCTTAGTTATGACTCTTATCTAAAAGGTAACTTACATGCAAAGAAAATATTGTCCAACCAAAAAATAGGGTTTGAATACAAAAAAAAGGTGTGGAAATGAATGAACAATAATTACAAATGACAATATACCAAATCTTCAAATTCTATGAAAAGGAGTGGATGTGATCACTTTGTAGTGCTCCAAGGGTGGCTAAGATTTTCCCCTTGTCACCATGGTTGTGGTTCCCCTTCTACAATTTACCAATGCTCTTTGCAATCATCCCACACATTTAATATTGCACCTTGTTGTAGTATTGATATCTTTGAAAATGAGAAACAATTATTTAACAATTCATCTCTCCATCCTTGCAACAATAACAAGGCTAATGTTCCTCCTCTAGAGATCTATTTTAGCCATTTGGGGATAGGTTCCTTGAACTTGCCACTTTCCCCACAAATGGGGGGGGTGGGGGGATGGAGGTACTATGTTGCCTCATCTCTCCCAATCCAGGGTTCAAATGCATGTGCTACCCAACCCTTGAAAGGGTAATCTCCAACTAATCATGGGACCACCCTTCCTGTCAAAATGAGGTTGACATTCCCATGTTTATAGGCATTGTTGTAGGTCTTCATATCTCTTTACATGTGTACGGATGCCCTTATGAGTAAAAGGAATTTAGGGTTCCAATTTCCAAGATCAACCTTCTAGTATTCAACCCCATAGAAGATCATCTCAGCTCCCATGGGTTGATTGGAAACTTTAGTAAGTTTTTGCCAAGGTTGACTGGCTACACCCTTGGATCTCAAGATCATGGAATTTGCTTGGGGATACTTTCATCCATCCTTGTGCCAAAGGATTATATTCTTTGCACGACCACACCTAATTTTTGCATTGTGTTGGGCGCACGAGGGGGGTCACAGGGGGGCGGGAACCCCCAATTTTGTTTTTGGGCAGTTTTTGCATTCGTTTTTAGTAGTTTTTTAGCACATGGTTTTCGCCAATGGTTTTCTGATTCTGATTAACGAATTAGGGTTGTTGACTAATCTAGGTCAATGTATTAGGGGTTTTGGATGCCACGGGATCTTATATCTATATTGTATTGTAAATAATGAAAATGTATGATGAATAAAGGATTAGATGTGCGGCTCTAAACATGTTGTTGGTTATCCGGATTTAGGTTTCCAAGGTAAAATATTTGTGTAATGTGTGTTATTATATCTTTTCTGTTTTTATTAAGAATCTATTTGTAGTAATTAATTGTAGAAGGTTAAAACCTACATTTGGTATCAAAGCAGTTATTGGCTTCATGGGGACTCCTTTGTGGTCAAGGGTTTGGCTCAGGTCTGTGATAAACCTTGTTACAGTGGGAGCTCTGTGGTATTGATTCTTGCAGTGAAAAGAAATGGCGAGTAGTTCAAAAATAGAGATCGAGAAATTTAATGGGCAAAGTTTTGAGTTGTGGAAGCTCAAGATGGAAGATATATTGGTGGACAAAGATCAATGGATTGTTGTGGATCCAGGTACTGCACCTACAAGAATGTCAGCATAAGATTGGGAAAAGTTGGATTAGAAGGCAAAGAACACAATCTAGTTGTGTCTCTTAGATTTAGTATTACTGAATTTGTCAGGGGAAGCTACAACCAAGGCATTATGGGATAAGTTAGGAGATTTTTATTAGTCTAAGTCCTTAGTAAACAATTTTTTCCTACGAAAGAAGTTGTACAACTTGAGGATGAAAGATGGAGACTCGGTGATAGAGCATATGAATGCCTTCAATACTATGGTAAGTCAATTATTGTCTATTGATATTAAGATTTTTGATGAAGATAAGTGTATTAGTTTATTATGCTCTTTACTAGACTCGGGGGATAGTTTGGTTGTACCCATAGGTAGTAATGCAACAAAATTAAGCTTCGATGATGTGGTCTAATCCTTGTTGTTGGAGGAGATGAGGCAAAAAAACATTGAAGGACAGATCACATATGCCTTATTTGCAAGAGGACGCTCCCATGAAAGAAATAGATCTAAGTCCTCAAGTGGGAGATCTAAATCTAGGGGAAGATATAAATCTCCTGGAAAATTTGTAAAGGTATGTTGGAGATGTGGAAAAGAAGGGCATTACAAGAAACAATGTAGATCCACAAGTGTTGAGAGAGGGAAGGGATCTGATGATGCTCTTTCTACAAAAGAAAAAACCTCGACGAACGAAGGAGGGGATGTGTACTTGGATTCTTCAAGCACACATGCAGATCATGAAGCATGCTTGGTTGTCTCAGGTGTATCCTTTCACATGACTCCCCATAGGCAATGGTTTTACGATTATGAAAGGTTGATGGAGGTGATGTTTTTCTAGGAGATGACTCGACAACCAAAATTGTAGGACGAGGAAAATTCGAGTTGAAGATCATGGATGGTGGGATCAGAAAACTCCCTGGTGTTCTAAACATCCCAAGATTGACCAAAAATTTGATTTTTGTAAGGAAAATGGACGATGTAAGTGTAAAAGTAGTGTTTGAAAAGGGAACCTGCAGGATGGTTCGATGAGAAATGGTGTTGCTAAAGGGAGTTTGGTTTGGACCTATGTATAAGCTACAAGGAAGCATTATTAGTGACAGGTGCAATAGTTCCATTGTTCCTGAGATTGGAGCTGAAGAAGGAAAAAATCCTACAGTCTCTGGAGAAAATACTATGTTATGGCATCAAAGACTGGGGAATATCAGAGAGAAGGGCCTTCGAGTACTACATGGTAAAGGTATGGCCAATTTCTCTTTGGATTTTGATTTATGTGAACATTTATTATATGAGAAGTATAATCGTGTAAGATTCTGCTATGGTGCTAAGAGGACAGAGGGAATTTTACAGTTGGTGCATAGTGATGTGTTTGGACCTGTGTCGGTTCCATCACTAGGTATATTTGTGTACTATGTCTCATTCGTAAATGACTTCTTGAGTAATACATGGATTTATTTCCTTGGGAAGAAACCTGAAGTATTTGATAAATTCAAAGAGTTTAAGGCTCCTATGGAGAATCATAGAGAGAAGATATTTAAGGTGTTGAGGATGGATAACGGTGGAGAATTTTGTGGAAATGAATTTGTAGAATTTTATAAGAAGTGCGATATATCAAGGTAGACAACTACTTCATACACACCTCGGTAGAATGGAGTTGCAAAAAGGATGAACATGACGCTGATGGAAAAAGCAAGGAGCATGCTCAGTGGTGCCAGGTTAGGACAATAATTTTGGGCAAAGGAAGTGGGTACTACATGTTACCAAGTCAATCGATCACCCTCATCAACACTAGATGACAAGATTCCACATGAGGTATGGACTGGTAGGAAACCCTCTCTTACACATCTTAGGGTATTTGGTTTTGATGCCTATGTTCACATTCCAAAGGAAAACAAAAGTAAGATGGATAAAAAGGCTGAAAATGTATCTTTATTGGCTATACATATGGTCTAAAATGTTATAAGCTTTGGAACCCAGAAACCAAGAAGGTAGTGTATAGTCGAGATGTGGTATTTAGAGAAATCAAAGATGTTGTCAAACAGGAAGTCCTACCAAGTGAGGAAGAACCAAAGAAAATAGAGTTTGAATCGAAGGATAATGAATCAAACTCTACATAAAAACAAGAATCAGAAGAGAAGAACCTCATACTTTGGTCTTGAGGAGATCGGTTCGAGAAAGAAGGCAGCTAGAAAGATATACTCCACCTGATTTTCGTTCAAATTTTGCTTTGTTTATTATTGATGATGATCCTAGAAATGCTAAGGAGGAAATGGATTCAGAGGATGAAAAACTATGGGAAAAGGCCATGGTTGAAGAAATGGCAGCCTTGGATAAGAATGAGGCTTGGGATCTAGTGGAGTTTTCGATTGGAAGAAATCTCATTGGTAGAAAATAGGTGTTTAAGAAGAGGTTGAATGCAAAAGGCAAAGTGCATAAATACAAAGCTCGATTAGTAGCAAAAGGTTATTTCTAGGTAGAGGGAATTGACTTTGGTGAAATTTGTTCTCCTGTTGCCAAGTCAACTTCTATTAGATTTATTTTATCTGTTGTTGTTGCTTTTGATTTTGAAGTAGAACAGATGGATGTGAAGACAACATTCCTGCATGGGGATCTGAAAGAATAAATCCACATGAAGCAACCATAAGACTTTGTAGTGAAAGGAAAGAAAGAGGTAGTATGAGGGCTGAAAAAGTCCTTGTATGGGTTAAAGCAATCACCAAGGACGTGGTATCAAGAATTTGATACTTATATGTTGGGACTTGGCTTCACAAGGAGCAAAGCTAATCACTATGTGTATTTCGAATTAGTTGGTGATCATCTTATTTATTTGGTCTTATATGTGGATAATTTGTTGCTAATAGGAAACAACAAAGAGATTATCCAAGATGTGAAAACTTAGTTGGCCTCTAAATTTTACATGAAGGATCCTGGTGCTGCAAATTTCATTTTGGGCATGGAAATTAAAAGAGATCGAGAAAACAAGAAACTCTGGTTAAATAAGAGGAAACATGTTGACACAATATTGAAGAGGTTTAATATGCACGAATGTTAACTGGTTAGGGTTCCTATATTCTTGTAGGTGTAAAGTTATCTGCAGATCAATGTCCCAAGTCACAAGAAGAGGAAGAGGACATGTTTTGTGTTCCATATGCTAGTGCAATTGGAAATTTGATGTATTCAATGGTTCGTACTAGACTGGATATTACACATGTAGTGGGAGTTTTGAGCAATTATATGTCAAAACTAGGGAAGGAGCATTGGACAACAGTAAAGAGGATTTTCAGGTATTTGTGTGGTATTATTCGTTATGGATTATGCTATCAAGGAAGACCAAGATAGGATAGAGTGTTGGATATACATGGGTTTGTTGATGCAGACTGGGATGGAGATTTGGATCACAGAAGATCTACAAGTGGGTATGTGTTTAACCTATTTGGAGGAGCAATCCGTTGCATGAGCAAAAGACAGGTTGTAGTGGCACTGTCAACTACAGAAGCCGAGTACATGGCAAAACTCATGCAAGAAAAAGGAAGCATTATGGTTGTAGATATCATGTTCAGGCATTGGGTTGGTACAACAAGTTGTACGGATGGATTGGGGATGCTTTCATCCATCCTCGTGCCAAATGATTCTTCATTATTGGTTTTTCAAAAGTTGGTGACAATGAAAAGGTGATAAAAAATAGCCCCTAGTTCTAGAGGAGCATTGTTATCTATGCAAGGATTTTTGTTGAGGTGTCTCTTAGCTCTGGCCATCTAAGGGAAATCTCATGGATGTGGAAGGTGTTATCTAGACTCAAATGCTATACTATGAGCAAGTGGCTTTCATGTGCAAATCTTGCTTTGAGACTAGTTACTTGGTTGTTCTTAACCCGATCAAATTTATAAGGATGCTCTCTCAAACTCTTTCATAAAAAATAAGAAAAAGGATCACAATTCTAGCTAGATGATTAGAGCATAACAACATCATCTTGTCATTGAAGTATCTCATTGGGAAGACCATACTTTTGTGGGCAAATTCAAATGATTATGTGGAACATTTAAAGGATACTTTTTATACAGAGTTGATGTGGACCATCAACATATTATTTTTTTAAGGTAAATAACTAGAATACCAACCTTTGTTATTATAGCTTATGGAAATATTCAAGTATCCATTTGGTCTTGAGATTATGGGGATGATTCGTGGGTTTAGGGATGCCTTCAACTTCAAACCCATGTCAATTTTTAAGGATGCAATAAAAAAAACTTTGCAAATCCAAATGCTTTGAAACCTTCTCCTATGCATAATGCTTATATAGTGGAGCATGATGAAGAGGTGTCGATGGTGGAGATCATAACACTAGAAGTAATCCATATATATTCACTATATGAAAAATATTTGACTATTTATAGACTTAATGGGTATTAGCCTCCTATATTAACATTGTTTCATTGGATTCACTCAGCTTGGACAAATAAATGTGAGGTCTCTTTGTGCTCCAAAGGATTTTTTATTGTTTAGTTCTATGATTATGCTAATTATCAACAAGTGTTTTAGGAAGGTTCATGGTTTTGAAATGTGTGGGACTTTTTATAACTCTTTGGTTCCCTAAATTTGATCCTAACACCATGTTAGTTACTAGAATGCCAATTTGGGTTCATCTTTCCAATTTTCTATTACATTTCTGGTATTTATCAATTTTTTAGGATATTGGGAATTCTTTGGGCACTTACATAGAATCAAATCTTGAGAGAGTTGTAGCGGGTTTATGCACATACACACACATCTGTGTTGAGGTAGACCTTAGTAAGGGTCTTTTGGACATAATGATTCTCAAAGGGATGAATTTTAAATACAAGTATTGGATTATGAGAATATAATGTTCAAGGGTAGGATATGTCATCTTCCATAACATTTACAAGCTACTTGCCCCCATGCTCGAGATCATCCTCCTAGAAAAAAAGAACCAAATAAAAACCAAAGAGATAGAATTTTTCGAAGGAATTGAGTTCGAATACTAACATTGATTAAAACGAGGTAAATTAAGACTCACAAGTGCAGATTGGGAATTCACTCTTTTCTCGGGTGATAGAGTAGAGGAAATGGATATAGGACTTTCCACCTCAAGGAAGGTCATTGTAGTTGATGGTCCTTTTAGGTGGAACAAAGAGAAATAATGAAACTTCACACCTAATTCACATAAGGAACTAGTTCCTTCTAGGAACTTTGATGTCACTCCTTTCAACTCATAGTTATCACTCCTTCCAACTCATAGTTAGTTATTGTAGCACCTACTTCAACGGGAGTAACAAGAAGTCAAAACGAAGAAAGGAAAAAAGGGAAATATCAAGGATTATTTTATAGTGGGAAATAAAGGAAATGTATATTATTAATGAAATTTTAATTCTATAAGTGTAATATGCACTGAAGTACTCTTGTAAGTGCAGTATGTACCTACACTTGCTTAAATTTATATTTTTTTTTCACGCGGGAAAAGCAGTTTCGTTGTTATTCATTATTGAATCAAGAGAAACTTTATATTACATTGGGGTCTATCTAGAAGTATAGACTGTATCTCTTAACATCCTTGATGTCGATCTTTGGCTACCTTATATATACTTTCATTTATTCATTCCATACAAAAATTAGCAGGATTCAACTGCATACATGTTCAAATTATAAATATCCAAATTGTACTTCATTGTCCAAGAGGAAAATACATAAAAGGTTGGAGTACTTTAGAAGATATAGATTCGATCTGCATTGATCATAGATCCCATGTAGGATTCCTCAAAATGCAACCAGCCTATAGGAGAAGTCATAACTTTTTTGGAAAGAGAATCTACCTCAGAATTGAATTTCATGTGGACATGCATGGATTTGATCCCAATGAAATGGCCTCTAAGAATTAAGATCTTCGTCTTCCATGAGTTGAGGGATAAAATTTCCAACTTTGTTTTATCAACAAACCAGTCCAAAACTACTTTAGAATCTCCTGCAACCATTAAATGATCTATTCAGAGTCTTTTAGCAAAAAAGAGGAGGCCCCAAATTCCCAAGACCTCTTCTTTGATATTACTACCTTCACCTCCTACAAAATAGGCTCTGTAAACACGATCTGTATTTAACTTGAGAAACACTCCAATTCCACACATACCCCCAATAGTAGCACCATTAAAGAATATGATAATAGTGTTGTCAAAATAAATCGGGCAAAGGATATAATCCATCCTGTCTCCATCGCTAATCCCTGAATGTTCTTTTATTGCCATTATTATGTTTGTGACAATCTGAGCATCATTTCGAGACAAGTCTTCAAATAAAATTTTGTTCCTATATTTCCAGATTCCCAAAAAGAACTAGAAAGGGAATATATCTCATATTGGGGTTATGATGTAAACCATTTCAACAGATTATCCTGTAAGGATGGAAAATCCCAAGTACCCGAAATCTTCGGCATACTGAAAATAACTTTCCGAGTTCTCTATGTGTATTCACATTGGACAAATAAATGTAAGGAAGTCTCTTCATTTTTAAGACAAAATATACACACCGAAGGGCCTACCACTCCCCTTCACCTATAGTTTTCACCTATGAGGATGCAATCCTTTAGACAAAGCCACATAAACATGCTAATTTTTTCAGGAATCTTAATTTTCCAAATAGCCTTATACCACCAAGTAGGGTCATCCGAAAGGTTCTGATAAACAAGAGCATCATATGCTAGACCAACTGTCACTGAACCTGAGGCTCTGTTCCATGACCAAACTATTCTATCATTTTCATTTGACAAAGTTATTCCACTACAACGAAGCATGGTATGGAAATCTGACCATTCCAACGCTAAGTCACCTGTAAGTCCAAGGTCTTCAACCTTGAGCCAAGCTTGAGATGCATAAGGAGAGGAATTTGATGGATCAGAAACCTGAGTAATGGAGAAGATCTGTAATCCATTGAGATGATGTATTAAAGCATTTGATAATTTGTACATTGAATTGCAACCAATGAATGGGTCTAGGCCTATAATGGCCCTCTTACCACACCCTACCGACTATGCCAACCACTTTTTAATTAGAGGGATAGAGCCCAAAAGTTTTTCCATATGTTGGATGCCACATGGGAAGATATATGATTTGAGTGCAGCCAATAAATCACATATTTTCCTTTTAAATATTCTTTCCTCATGATCATACTCCACATTCCATAACCACACAATCCCCTCCAACAATATTTTGTTGATAGAGCTTGTGCAAACCAAAATAGGTTCCAAATACCACAACCCCCTAGAGCTTTGGGTTTTGCAATCTTACTCCAACTAGACAAGTGTAGGAAAATAGATTTCTTTTCTCCCCTCCATATGAACCCCGATATAAGTTGTTGAATCTTGTTTATAATCAAAGAAGGGAACTTTTCCAAACTAAGCCAGTAAACATGAAGATTTTGTAGTACATATTTTTCTAAGACTAATCTACCTCCCAAGGATAACCATCGATAAGTCCAATGTCCAATCTTTTTCTCCACTTTTTGGATCAACCACATCTAATCACTAACCCTGTAGTCATTTGGTTTAATAAAGAAACCCAGATATTTCATACCTTCCTCCAGATTATGAAATTGGATATTAAAAGCCTTCTTTAACCTTTGTTCCAGGTGGGAATCAATATTTTGAGAAAGAAAACATGATTTATGACAATTAACATCCATACCCAAGGCCAAGCAAAAGATAGATAAGAGATTTGAAAGAAATCTAGTCTTTATACTTCCCCATACCCATAATAAGTACAACATCTACAAAAAACAAATGGGTTATGATAACTCATGTGGCCACCTTTATGCCTTGCAATTTACCCTTCACACAAGCTTTCTTCAAAAGTCTACTGAGACTTTCCACTATCAAAAGGAACAAAAGTGGTGAAAGAGGGAATCCATACATCAACCCTTGATGAATTTAAAAAAAAAATGTTGGAGAACCATTTACCAAGATTGCAAAGTTGGCACTAGAAACACATGCCATTATCCACTAGGTGACCTCCCATTTCAAACCAATCTGAATCAACATTAACCTAAGAAAATTCCAACTCGCCTTATCACGTGCCTTCTTTAAATCCAGTTTAAGTATGATTGAATTCAATTTCTTTGTCTTAGCAGTATGCATACATTCTTGTGCTATCCCCACAACATAAAAAATCAGTCTGTCTTTAAGGAAACTGAACTGTTCAGCTAAGATGCAGGAAGCCAACTTATCCTTTATCCCGATAGCTATGATTTTTGTAATGACTTTATAAACAAAATTACAAAGGGCAATAGGTCTGTAATCATTGAAAGTGATAGGTTTATTCACTTTGGGGATGAGGGTAATACAAGTAGCATTCAATGCTCCATGAATATATCCTTTGGCCCTAGATTCCTCTATAGCCCCTAGTAATTCCCCTCCCATGAGGTCAAAGAAGAAATGAAATAATTCATGTGACCACCCATCCAACCCAGGACTTTTGTCCCTAGGAATCCTGCTAACCACTTCTTCCACTTTCTTAAGAGCGAGATGTTTTCCTATATTGTCACTTTCATCATCTGTAAAAAACTTGGGAACCCCCTTAATTACATTGATTTGATTGAATGTGTCCTCATGTCCAATTTCTTTATAGTGAGATTTAAAATGATTGTAAGCTACCACACTAATCACTTATAAGATGATTTAATGCTACCATCTTCATCTGAAATATCCAAGATAGTATTTTGTCTCCTTCTATGCATAGTAGAAAATCTGTGGATGAATTTGGTGTTTCTATCCCCTTTCTTAAGCCATATTGCTCAGCTTCTTAGTCTCGAGGTGGCCTCTTCTATTTCCAAGATCCTTTCATTTCTTTGTTTTAAAGAACTTAGGAGGGACAAATCTATAGGTGTGAAAATCTGTGTAGGACACCTCTAGAAGACTTTTGTCATCTTTTGTTCAATGTCCTTTAGTTTAGAGTGCAATTTGTTATTTTTGTCCACTTTCCACTAAATAATTGCTTCCTTTAATTTGCCCAACTTCGCACCAAATAGCATTATAGGAGAAGGATCCTTCGAACTGTCCATAGAGTGCCAAATGGCTCGAACAAAAAGTATAAAATCTGGATTAGTCAGCCAAGAACTGTTGAACTTAAAAGGAGGGGTCGGTTTGTGGACAATTTCTTCAATTTGTAAACAGATTAGATTGTGATCTGATAGAGTTGAATTAACAACCCATGATCTAGTATTTTTCAAACCACCCAGAAAAATTTCATTCACAAAGAACCTATCAATTCTTTTAGAGATTCCAACCAAACCTGATCAATTGTTTCTCCAAGTGGGCGCCAAGTGGCTTGGTTGAAGGTCCACCAACCCTGCAGAGTTGAACAGATTGGAGAAATATTCAGACAAGGGGTCAACTCTAGATAGAGAGCCCCACACCTCCCGAGATGACAAAGTTAAATTTAGGTCACCTCCCATAATTAAACTTTCCTCTTTCAGAAAACCACAATCTTCTAGGGGTTTCCAGAAAGACTCTATCCTTATAAGGAGCATAGAAGTTGAGAAATTTCACACTGCGTGATATGTATTTGATCCTACCTTCCAACAAAATCCCTGCAGTTGTGCAATAAGCACACAATTCAGCGCTATAAGGGTTCCATCTCAATAGTAAACAACTTGATCGACCATTTGGATCAAGTGCTACACAATTCCACAACGAACAACATTGTAGAAATAATTTTTTCGCCTTTTCATAATCAACCAAGGTTTCTTAGAAAAAGATCATATCTGGATTCACCAAGGCTAGAATATGATTGAGGGAAGAAAGTTTGGAAGGGCCCCCAAATCCTCAAAGGTTAAGGGAGAAAATGATCATTAGAAACCATACAAGGATGATTGACATGATCTAAGGGCTGACGGAGAATACATGGCATCACACAGTGACTGAGTAACAGGGGGCAAAGGGGATAAAGGCGCCAACCCTCCTTCTATAGCCCATAAACCTTCTTGTTATTATGTGGGCATGGTTTCTTCCTCGGAGTTACATTTGACCTGTCACTGGCAATGGGGCGAGTTTGGAAATTATTTGAGATAGGAAGGGGGGAAGAAGATAACACATCATTAAGGGAGACTATTTTTTCAGGTGGTAAAACGATATCATCAGAGGGATAGTATTCTCTCTTAGTAGCCCATGACCCACAGTAATATCAGTAGAGACTGGCGTATTATGAACTTTACCCGTCTCACCAACATCAGAACACTTCCCACTCAAAGGGTCTAAAATGGAAGGGGGAGTGTCAACAGAAGGATCAATGGAGGTAGCAGCCAGGGGAGGAGAGTCTATATGAAGTTTCTCGATGGAGACTGTTTGGACAAGGGAAGAGCCACCCAAAACCTCTAACCCCAACCCAGAGGAACCTACTGGATTTTCAAATTTATTCATTAGAAGGTCCCAAAAATCACCAAAAATATCGAGAACCCAACTTTCATTTCCTCTTAGATAGTTTTTTTTTTTACAAGAATGGTTATGTTGCATTAATCGACTTTCTGGCAAGCCAGAATCAGCAAGTTACATATCTGAAGAAGGTTGGTGACCTCTAACAGTACTGCCAATCCTTCTTGTGAATGTCTCGGGAAACCAATCCCATCTGCTTATTGACCTAATTCGAGATGATGACAAGATTTGCATACATGAGTAAATTCTCACAAATTGTGAGCATAGTAGAAGACATAAGAAAAGCATTAAACCGAGGGGGATGAAGATTTCCCCTTAATGTAGGGATCCAGCTTTTTCTGGGAACCTAAAGAAATGTTGGAGGCCGCCTCCTTTTCTCTGCGTGCTTTATTGGTCTTTCGCCCTCGGGTAAGGGGTGGAGACGGAACTGAGTTGTCGTCAGGTTCAGAAGTTTCCATAGAGACGCTAGTGGGGACTGAAATAACTAGACCTGCAGGGGCAGGGGGTTACGGAACTGAAGCCCTAGTTTCTTTTGCTGCCATTGTTTCTGGGGGGGTGGAATCCAGAGGGCTTTCATCTGTCGGGGGATCTGCCATAATTGTTGTTACTTCTGGCTCTCGGGCTTCATCATCCTTTAGCACATCAAAGCTGTTTTTATTTTCTAGAGATGCATTTGCCGTATGGGTGGCCTTTGGGGCTTGGGCTAGCGGATCCTTCCACCTTGGATGCCTTCGTCGGTTAGTTACTGGCTGAAAATCATCTTCTTTGACTGGTCCCGGCTCCTCAGAGGATTTGGGACAGCTTTTTGCAAAGTGACTGTAAGCATGGCACCGAAGGCACTTAAACGGAATTTGCTCGTAGTCCAGCTCTTGGATATGGCACCATTCCCCCAATGAGAGCTTAATGGCATCTGGAAGTCCTTTCTCGAGATTAACCTCAACACAAATACGAGCGCAGATATATTGATCCCCCTTCGGCTCCGCACTGTCCAGGAAACGCCCAAGCTTATTTCCAATGTCCTCCAGAGAGCTTAACCCCCAAAGATGCAAGGGGAGGTGAGGCAGCCTAACCCATACAGGGGTTGTTGTGATCTCGACTTCGGGGTTGAAGTCAAGAGTCCAAAGGGCTAAGAACAGCCCTCTCGACCCCATGAAATAGGGTCCAGATCTGAAAACTAGATCACGGTCCACTTTCCTCGCGAAGCTGAATACAAAAAAAACCCTGCCTACTGCGCACAGAGAAACTTCTCCCTGTATCAGCATCTTCCAACGTTCATCCATCCATGCCTCCACGGATTTGGGGCTTGGCCACAACCCCGTAAACTTTTCGATGAGGGCATTTTCTGCTAGGAGGGAAAACTTGCAAGGGTCCTCTGGAGATAGCTCCAGAGAAGGGATCTCCTCCATCTTCTTAACAAACTTAGACGAGAGAGAAGGCTTGGATTTAGGTCCTCCTAAGCGGACTAACGTTTTGAAAGCTTCCAAAGGATCTTTTTCCAACTCGGCATTCAGGATTGGGGCCATCGTAGTAGACGGCTACCCCCAGCAAGCAAGAGGCGGAGCAAGTCGCAAAGGCCACACGCATGCCAAACCCTGGTCGCTGCTTCAGTCGAAGACACGCCCCTGCACTCGATCCAAACGCATGCCCCACTGAAACGCTTTGATCTGCGGCCCTGTAAACCACATGCAAAACTCAGGCCACGCAGGAACACTCTGAAGGTGTTGAACGTTCATATTCGCCTCAGGGCCGCCGAAGAAGGGGTCGCGACCTTCAGACCTGCAGGAACAGCCGCTACAATCTGGAAACGAACCAGATCCGACCCAACTACACGGACTAAAGCGATTTAGACCTCGATTTGAAGGTTATTCTCTGCAGATCGATACCCAAAACACGCCCACCACATCGTCCAACGCAACACCAATCACTTAAACATTATCCAAAGCCCTCGCGGCGCAAAGATTGACGAACAACAAATACCTCTGGTATGAGAGAGCCGAAGCCCTGTCATTGTCCCCAGGGTTAAGGTTTTAGACACAGTTGGGTTTTTCCTTAAGTTGAAGGACATGGGGGTGGGCTTTGATCCACTTATCCATTTCCTCTTAGATAGTTAATCTCATCCATAGAGAGCTTATTGAAAAAGGAAGGGAAGAAGATTTGCATCTTTCCAAGAAAATACCCCTTATCAAAATCTTTTGTCTGAAGGTGGTATGAGAGGGAAATCAAAGCTCCACGTTGCACATCCAGGGAGTAGGGTGTTGCGTCCGGGCTTTGAATTTTGAAAGAGAAATTTGATTTTAAATGACCGGTCTACCAACAATGGTGATAATGAAACAACTCCCTCCAGTAATCCACAACTTGGCGAAAGGTGGAATCGCCTATCAAGATTTCTATTTCATCAGGCAATCCTAGGTCCAAGTAAACCTTAACTAAGACCCAAGCTAAATGCTTGTTGTTCCAGTGGAGCACCTGGTCATAAAAAAAAACAAAATGGCCCACCAAATTTGCAACAGCTTGGAAGATTTTCGAAGACCAGAACTCTATGGGGAAATTAGGGAGCAACATCCAAATATATCTCTTAGTGAAAGATTCAGAGAAGGGGTTGAATCCCAGAGTCCAACGCTTGAGCATAAGTATGCCTCACCCAATGATCCAAGGAGAATCCAATATTTTCAATAAATCACCCTCAACCAGAAATTGAAATACAATCCAGTGATTGGAAAGGAGACTAAACCGAGGGCAGTATCCCACTAAGGGCTTCCACTATTTCTGGAACCAGTCATCCAAATGTGCCTTACGCATCTTGGCGTAGTAAAACTTACCTACCAGGGCCTTTGTAGCTAAGCTGGATACCCTGTCCATAGCCACATCACTACCAAGCATACAGTTAGGTTTAGTATCCCGCACATGCCAACATTTTCTTTTTCAATGACTAAAAGCTAAACCCCCGACGGATCTGTTCATACCTACACCTCTACCGCGCGAACATGGATTTCACTCAAAGACATCCACAGAATTATCACCGGGAGGAGAGCAAAGTTTAAAAATTCCCCCTTCCAACAAACTAGAGGCGTCGGGGCGCTTTTCCCCACAGGATCACGTGCTCTTCATGTGGTCCTCCCTGGATTTACTGCCACCTCCACTAGCAAACGAGATCCTATTTTCAGATGGATGGGACAAAAGGAGGGGAAAAGGAAATGGATCTGACTCCTCAGACAGTTGTCCCAGACAATCGTACATAAGACGATAGGTGTCGTCAGAGAGGAATAAGTCTTCATTGGCCCACATCTCATCCTTGTCAGCCCACGCCAAGTCCACTGAATCTACCATATTTGCAAAAGTATGGACAATCTACCACCTAGGATCTGTATCCTACCGGGGTTCTCGACTGAAGTGTCCACCTCTGCAACATCTCGAACACCCTAACCTACAAAAACCCTAACACCCAGAGGATTTGGTATCCAAAAAGTTACACACTAAACCACCACTTGCTTATATTTATATTACCCTTTGAGCACCTAAAGAATGTGATTTCATTCTACAATAAAATATAAATTGATTTTTTTTTGGAGAAAAAAGAATTATTGTTCCAATGCAAATATAAATATTTGCAATAATGATTAAAATTGTATTTTTATATATCCATATATGCATAAGTTAGAAGTTCTAAGTTCTAGAGATTGACTTAGATTACAACCAAGATCTATTTTAAATGACTAAAATATTTCTACGTCAATTAATTTATTTAGCATTGTAATTTTTTATTTTTATTATTATTAATTTTATTTGTATAAAATATATAGAATGGATTTAAACAAATACTTAACTCATTTAAATTCAAACTGTATTTATAATAATTGTAATTATCATTTGATATCAAAAATTTGAATATAACAAATTTTATTTGACATGATTTTTAATTATTATCTTTCCATTATAAATTTAGGAGGCATTTTAAGATTTTTGTTTATTATAACAAATTGGAAAATTTATATGTTAGTATAGATTTTTATTGAAAATTTATATATTTATAATAACAATATGATGGTTAACTTTTTTCTTATCTTTAGAAAAGTAAGAGATTATTTTAATTTCTTTAATATGTTATTTGTATACTTGAAAAATATTAAGAGAAGTTTTTCAATATCACTCTAGGGTAAAGTGTTTTTTATCTTTTTCTACCATAGTGTTTTGGGATTGGGTAACTACCAGTTTCACCATACAATTACTAGTGGTCATTTTACAATGTTTAGCAAGTTCACTGTCTGGCTCATGAAAAATTAACGAAA
>JZKD02S2327941.1:9526-24071 GCA_000966675.3 Picea glauca
AACTCTTATACTATTGTTCATTGCTCATTGGATATAGTTGAATGTTTTAAGTATAAGTTGAAAAAGGTTTTAAATTGTACTTGATACTGATTCACCCCCCTCTCAGTATCAACATCCCTAATATTGGCACATTACCCTTTAATTGGGGCATATTACATTAGTAATGTTATTTTATTTATGTCGTCTTTATTCCATTAGTTGTAATTATACCTCCTAGTCTCCTATATATACCAAGGAGACATTTTCATTTGGAATCATCTTGGAATCATACATCTATGTGGGCATAAGGAGGTTGCCCCCTCGAAGAGGCTTATTATATCAATTTCTCTATTTTTCAAGGCGTTGAGTACTTATTCTGAGGTTTTTCTATGCTATATTGATATTTGGTTCTTAACATGGAAACATAGTACTAGTCTCATCTCATCGTAACACTACTCCCCCTTTCGAGAAAGGTCCTTTCAGACTATACCAATCTTATCTCGAAAGTGCTCAAACTTTACATGAGATAGAGGCTTGGTCAACACATCAACAACCTGTTCATCCGTGCTAACGTACTGGAGCTTTATGGCTCCCCTCTGCACCATGTCAAAGATGTAATGATATCGAATCTCTATGTGCTTTGACCTGTCATGGAATACATGATTCTTTGTCATATTTATGCAGCTCTGGTTTTCACATATGATCATGGTTACTTCCATATCTAGGTCAAATAGACTGGTCAACAACTTACAAAGCCATATAGGTTCACAACTAACAGAACACGCAACAATGTATTCTGCTTTTGCTGTGTTGAGAGAAATGCTGGATTTCTTCCTACTCTACCATGAGATCATGGATGATCCGAAACTGAAACAACATCCTGAAGTGCTCTTCCTATCAGAAACACTTCCAGCCCAATCTGAATCAGTGTATCCACTCAATGTGAAATCACGATCTCCATCATAACTGACACCACAATCTAATGTTCCCTTAAGGTACCTCATCACATGTTTTGCAGCCACAAGGTTAACATGTCTGGGTTCTACCAGAAACTGACTCAGGGTGTTCACGACAAAACAAATATCTGGTCTGGTGTTCACCAGGTACATCAATGATCCAATAATTTGTCTATACAGTGTGGCATCAATCAATTCTGATGAAGTATCAACCAACATCTTTAGCTTCGTTTCCATGGGTGTATTCATGGACTTGTACTCTAACATGTCGAATATCTTTAGGATTTTGACTGCATACTTCCCTTGGTTAAGGAAGATCCTCTTTTAACTCTGCCATACCTCAAGACCTAAGAAATAATGCATTAGGACAAGATCTTTCATCTCAAATTCTAAGGCGAGTCTCTTATTACATTCAGTGATGACATTTTCTTCTCCAGTTAAGAATAAGTCATCCATATGCAACAATAATATCACTTGCTCATCGTTCATGACCTTTAAGTAGAGGTTAGAGTCTGCATTACTCTTGGCATAGCCCAAGCTCATTAGGAAACTGTCTATTTGGCCATACCAAGCTCTAGGAGCTTGCTTCAATCTGTATAGAGCCTTCTTCAACTTGCAGACATGAGACTTCCTGTCTTCAAATTCAAATCCTTGAGGTTTCTCTATATACACTTCTTCTTCGATGACACCATTTAGGAAAGTTGTCTTTATGTCCATCTGGTGTAACTTCCACTTCATCTTAGCTGCAAGGGATATGATGGTTCTGATCGAAGTGTATCTGGCTACAAGAGTGAATGTCTCTTCATAGTCAATGTCTTATTTTTGAGAAAAGCCACAAGCTACAAATATTGCTTTATACTTCTCAATACTTCCATCAACAACATGTTTTATTTTGAAAATTTGGAGGATACCACATTTTTACTCTTCGGTCTAGGAACTATTTCCCATACATCATTCTTTATTATGGATTGATATTCTTTTGTCATGGAATCTGCCCATTCTTTCTTCTGAATGGCTTCTTCAAGGTAGGTAGGCTCCTTCTCTAGGAGATCACACATCAAATCCATATAACTGGAGAATGTCTTAGGTCTCTTCACATGACTCATGGTTCCTTCAGGAACACCATATTTCTCTCCATCTTGAATAAGCTCTCTAGCCCAAGCTTGATTTCTCTTATGGGAGATCATCATCTGAGGAGGTTCTTGAAATTCTACTATGTCATGATCTTCTAGAATTTCCTCATCAGGGGAATTTATGACTTCCCTCACTGGTTTTGAATCTCTGGGAACCTCCCTCACTGAATCTACAATTCTGGCGATTATGAGTTCCTCTTCATATACTTCTTCAAGCTGGCATCTTCTCGATTTCTTGAGTGTTGCATCTTCATCAAAGGTCACATCCTTACTGATATCAATGTGACGGTGACCTGGTATATAGATCTTGAAGGCCTTGGAGACCTCATAGTATCCCACAAATATTCCCCTCTTTCCTAAGGGTTCCATCTTGTTTCTCTTCTCTTTTAGTATATGTATAAATACTGGGCAACCAAATATTTTGAGATGGCTTACCTCTGGCTTCTTTCCAGTGAACATCTCTTCTGGGGTCTTGAACCCAAGTGCACTATGGGAAAATCAGTTTTGCACATATATGGTTGTCATTGCTACTTCTTCCCAAAAGCACATAGGAAGATCTTGATCGTGGATCATGGTCTTCACGGCTTCCATTATCTTTCTATTCTTCCTTTCAACTACACCATTTTGTTGAGGATTATAGGGAGTAGTGAGTTCCCTCTTGATCCCAACATCTTTGTAGAAGTTCACAAACTCTTTTGAGGTGTATTATCCTCCATTATTTGACCCGAGTATCTTGATATTTCTTTCAGAAATATTCTCTATCAAGGATTTGAATTCCTTGAAATTGTTGAACACTTCATCTTTAGATTTCAAGAAATACAATCGGGTCTTACGAGAATAATCATAAATAATGATACATATTATACATACCCACTAATGGAGGATGATGGCATTGGGCCACACACATTTGAATGAACGAGTTATAGGACTCCTTCTGCTTTGATGTCTCTCTTTGGAAAAAGGTTCTTGATGTTCTTCCATTGTGCACATCCATTGCACATGCCTTCATGGTCAACCTTGAGTTCTAGTAGACCTGTGATAGCTTTGCATACATATGGTAGCACCTTGTAGTTGATGTGGGATAATATTCTATGCCAAAGTTCACATGGATTCTTAATGGCGTGGGTCATGACAGCTTCTGAGTGACCCTTTAGCTTATACAAGACATTTTCTTCTTTTCTGATGCAGGAGCATCGCCAACAACAAGCGAGTGAGGGACAAATGCCAATGCATTTTGGCACATGATAAATTGTTTGAAATGTTTTGAATTTGGATACGCCAAACTTAAATGAGATAATTAAGAAATGGCGTAGTTGTAGATTGTAATCATACCTTGAGCATCCCACTCTCGTCTGAAGGACTAAGATGCATTTATGCTAGTAAATGTAAGTAGGTAGCTTTAAAATTCTAGATTTGACAGTTTAGAGTGAGGAGGGAAACATGATATAGACACCCTCATTGTATAGTTGTAACATTATTATGATTATGAAAAGTGCAGAGAGCATAGGAGAGCAGAAAGCTGTGTAGAAGAACCCATGTATAGAATTTCTGAGATTAATATATGAAGCTTTGATCCAGACTCATGGTGTTCAAATACTTTCTGTGTATGCATGATTGAATGTTATGCTCATGATTGTTTTACTCTTTCTGACATGCATTTTCTTTTATGCCATTTATGTATGATTTCGTGTTAAGCATTTGAAGTCTAAGAGAGTAAAGAATGAGTTTCAATTGTTTCTCAGTCTGAGCAAGAGTTTTCTCGCAAGGAGTGTAGTGAAATTGTCCGCAAGGTGTGCGTTGACAGAAGTCAGAGTTCGTCTCTGCAAGCTCAGGAGGGATAACATTGTTCTGATTCTCGTAGAAGTGTAAGTTAAGCACAGGATCCATGCAAGGAGTGCGTAGGCCGAGTGAAGTTTCAGAGTTATAACCTGAGTGAAATTGTTGAAGGACTGCTGTCGTAGGGAGTGCGCAGAGTTGAAGAGGTTCAAATACTTGGAAGTATTTGAAGAATTGCCACAAGGAGTGCATGCAGGAGTCTTCTTGAAGACTCGAGTTGTGGAGAAAGCTCATGAGGGATAGAGGCTTCGAATTTTTCGAAGAGAAGCTCAATAGGGCTAGTGCCTTTAAGTGTTGTACGAAGGCGCAACGACATTGTTTTGTAGATGGATAAGTTTCGTGAAAGAACACTTTGTTCATTTCGCAGGAATTGTCAAGGAGGAATTGGACGGTTGGAATTTTCTGTGGAGAATTTGCGAGGTCCCAAGAGCCGTCAGATCTTGCAGAATAGCAAGGAGAGTTACAGCTAGTGTTTTTCTAAGTGAAAGCTTAGTAGAAATCGGGCCATAGGATCTGAGCCAACAAGGGTTGTTGGATTCACTCGCATAATCTCATTTCGTGGATTCGCGAGTTGAAAGTTTAAAACCTTTGCATCAATATTCGTGAGTGGCGAAGTCGTGAAAGAATTACAGCCATCCATTGGAGGAGGATAGGTGGTAGAGCTCAAGGGATCTCATGAACTCGGAGGTTTGCAAGGTAAGAGCCCAAAGATTGGGTGTTCCAAGTCATGAGCAACAAAATCACAAGGAGCTAGGATAGTCGTAGGATCTAGGTCAAGGGAGGACCCTTGGATCAGAGTCTCATCATGCCTATCACACATTTGGGGGTTTCATGGGTTGAAGAACTGAAAGCTTAGCATCAAGATTCTTGAAGTTTTGAAATTTGAAACTCCAAAAAGGCAGGAAGTTATGTTGTGGGACCCACATTGACGACGTGTCAAAATTTCATCATTTCGGCATATCGACAGACAGGAAGTTGAGACTTTTGTCCCAAAAATCCCGAAGTCATGAGTTACGATAAGGAGTAGCGAGGAGTTCGAGATCTTGGCATTTTGGGTGTCGTGATAAAAAGGAGGTAGCACTTCGGGAAGTGAAGTCATGAAGTGTCGAAGCTGGGCATGAGGGACATGTGGTAGAACCGTAAGGTGGGCCCGTGTGATAGATAGGCAGACACATGTTACCTAGTGAAAGGAGTCAACACCCGTTGACCTCTCGTGTCTCGGAGATTCATGAGATAAGGGAACGAGTGTTCAACCCTTCAACTCGCGAAGTCGCAAGTAGCGAGAACGCAAGGAGAAAAGCCAACATCGCTTCTCGGGGTTTTGTGAAAGGAAGGTGCCAAGGTTGGATGCCACAACTTGTGAAGTGGCGAATAGCGAGAGGATCTAGCGTTAAGCTTTGCCGGTGGTCACTTGTGGAGGGAACTGACAGAGGGGAGCTATACCCATTTCATGATCTCGGGTATCGCAAGACTGGAAAAGAAGAGTCGGGAGCCTCGACTCATGAACTCGCGAGTGGTGAGTTGTGACAAGAACCTTTTGGGTTAGGCCTTGGTCATAGTGTTGTGGTTGCACAGAGAAGTGGAGTTCACGCCTAGTGCTATTCGTGCAGGGGAGCTTCCGAAAGGACTTGTGGATCGATAATTTGTGATTCCAGTAGGGAATCTAAAGTGTTGATTCGGCTTAAGGGAGATAAAGAATGATCCTGTGAGCGAATCTCGGCCCAAGGTTTGATAGGTCTGTGTCATTTTCCAATGATGATTGGTTCATTTATGGCTTCTCCTTTAGTACATTTTTTTCTGCAACCTTCACTATTGCTTCCTCAGGGTTATTACCTGTGACCTGGAACAAGGTCAACAAAACAACAAGCAAGAATAATATCCTTTTGATAGTATAAAGCAATAACATGGACAATCATCATAGTAGCTCCTTTAGAGCTATCACTTGCAACTTGTCTAAAGAAAAAATTAAAGGTAAGGAATACAATATGAAATGAGGTCAACACTCTCATAGTGTTGTGATAAAAAATTCCTCCATGGCAACCTGGAACCTGGAGTCTTGTCCTTGAGTGTGTTGCTACTTTTCTTCCAGGTCTCCTTTACTCAAGATGACAAGTGTTTTCTTCAACTTGTCTTTTGCACTAGGACAATATGCTCTCTTGACAAAAGGTTAGGTTAGAGAATAAACTCTATGATCTCTACTATAATCCATCTAATATTTTGATCATAGCTTCAACATGCAACACTGATCAAAATAATGTCATAACAAATAGATGCATATTAGAATAATCAAACCTGAGTTGCATTATTCTTTTGAATGTGTTGGATCATGAGATCCTTCTAGATCTATGGCAAGAGATCCCTTCTTCTGCAAATACTCTTTAAAGTTTAACCATTTAAACATATGTGAGTACATACCTCTGATAGCATTTGCAGGTAGTGGCACCATTTGGCAGTAGCGGTAATCATTACCAACTCTTTAAAATTTCAAGGGTGATTGCAACTGGTACTGCGGTCGATACTTCAAATGGTACTACAACTGTAATTGATACTGCAACTGGTTTTGAGACTGCAACTTCAATTGCAACTTAGGGTTTTATGAGGAAACCTTAAGTTTTCAAAATTCAAATTTTGAAATTCTGATCGAGGGGATAGATGCGTTGAGCCGAGGCGAGTAAGCTAGTGCAGTTAGATTTCTGAAAATCCAACTTTTACCCCTCAAACTTGATCTACGGATTTCTGGATTGGTGCTTCTGGTTTTCTGGTACTTCTGGTACTTTGGTACTTCTGGTAATTTTGGTACTTTGGTTTTCTGGTACTTTGTGAAAACTAGGGTTTCACTTTTCGGGAGATCTAGCCACTGAAAAGTTGTGCTGAGGATGCCAAAGTAATCCTTGAGGGAGGGCGCACTTTTCTAGATGGTTTTAGGGCTGAAATACCTCACCAACAAAAATCCCTAATTTGCATGTATGACAATAGTGATGTCTTTCACTTTCTCTTGTGAAAGATGCTCTCTTCAACTTAGCTCTCATACCATGTTAATGTTTAAGCTATTATTAGATTTCTTTGCATTTCAATAGATAACAATAGCATAAGATAGGATCACTGAGAAATAAACAATCACAAGAGACACATCGTTTATCCTGGGAAACCCTCATGGGGTAGAAAATCGAGCAAAACTTCCTTATTATAGATAGCCAATACAATGCCAAGAGATAACTCAAACAAGTACAAAATGTCCTCTCCCAAAGATGCGCCTCTCTCTCTCTCTCTCTCTTCTCCAACTACAACTCCAAAACTTATCTCTCAATGAATAACTGAGTGTGTCTAAGTGAGGCCCTAGCCTCCTTATTTATACAATTCTGGAATGTGTGGAAGTGTCTCTTCATTGGCAGGGCTGATTTCTCAATCTGGGTGGTTATAACCACCTTTAATATATTCTAGGGCCGACTTCTTATTCTGCCTATTACAATTACATTTTGACCAATCCACAAAAGGGGATTTGGTCCTTTATGATAACTGAAATGATCAATCTGCATTGGGGATTGATCCAATGAATAATATATCAAATAATAATCAAAATACACTTTGCAGTTACATTATTTCAACAATGTATGTGCCAACTCATCAACTACTTGTCTCAACCATGTACCTGATATGTACCTCAAACAAATGCCCTCATCAATTTCATCATCCAAATCTGATTTGTAAATATGTAATAGACATGGTGTATATGATCACATACCTACAAACCTTCCTTAACTTTAACAACAAGAGACTAGAATTTTCATCAAAATTTTATTTAGTCTCGCATGACTAGTTTTGGATTAGTCAACAACCCTAATTTGAAATAATCATAAATTTGTACTTGTAATGAATAAATATATGAAACTAATACAAAATGTTCTTTAGTTTCTTTTATGCAATTCCTCCAGGTGTCACTACTTGGAACCTCTCAGAAAAGGAGTTATTGTAACGACCCTGCTTAAATATATGTATAGGATTATTAATTATAATTAATTTAATGATCTAAATATCCTAAAAGTTAGCTAAACAATAATCATTTATTAAATAACATTAACTAATTAATTATTATTAATTACTTTTTCATGACTATCAAGGATTAATCAATTATTAATTGACTCATTAATTAATTAAGTAAAGAATTAAAGGGGGTTAATAAATTATATTGTTAAATTAAAGCTTATGTATTCGGGAAGGGATAGGACATTAAATATAAGGATAAAATAATGAATAATGGGATAAGGGGCATTAACTACGAAAGGATAAGATAATTAATAAATGGATAAGGAAAGTAATGAAGGAGGGGGAAGTCGGTGAAGGGGCAATATGATGGGGAGAGCCTTATGGTGGAAGACATTCTTTTACAAACGGGGCATTACCATTTTAGGGGAATTTGAGGGGAGGTTTCTCTTGGATTGCATAGAGGAGAGTTGAGTTTTGTAGTCGGATTGGATCAGTACAGGAACTGGTTTGTTGGAGGTTTTGGGCACGGGGGCCAGGATATCCATATGATATCCTGGAGCTAGGAAGTTGTCCTAGTTGGCAGGGTGGAACAAGGTTTGGGTAGTGTTTACACAGTTCATCAATGGTCAACAAGGCAAGTGGAAAGCAGAGGGTTAGCATCAGACCAAGGTAATTTAAATTAATTATTTGTTTTATTTCTGTTATGGAATCATTATTTGTTATGATAAATTTATATGCGTATGTGCTGAGTTTATAAGAAATTACTAAGTTACTGAAATCAAGTAGATATTACTGTTATAGTTTATGTTTGATTAATTATTTGATGTTAAATTAAAATGGACACTACACATGGTATGAAAGCACCTAGTTCACAATTTGGAGCCTTAAGGGCCAAGTTCCCAGCTCCAACTCCAGCTACGCCTAACCTGCAAACCAAACACAAAAATTTTAACACAAATATAAAAATAAAAACAATATGAATTGAAAATATAATTTTTTTTTTACCAAAATAAAACAAGTGAATTATGAATACAACTAGGGTTGTTACAACAGAAGGAAAGCTGTGTTAGAGGAAGAGAGAAAATGATGGAAAATGTATCGCAAGGAAAATCTTCAGAAAATATTGATCCATTTAGTAGGCAAAACCACATTAAGTTGAGAGCGTGATGGGTCAGCTAAACAACATTGGTGAAAATGCTCCAGAGAATGGTCTAAGACTAGGGACTGTCTCCTATAATGCCTAAAGAATAGAATATGGAAAGTTTATTTGGGAGAAGTGGTGAGTAACTTGTTCAAGCCAATAAATCACTCTACGATGAATCTATTACCAAGAAAAAAGGAAGTAACACTGGTTGGGCCAGATTTCAATTTAAATTTATCCCAAGGAGAATTCAGCCTTTGTTCCCACCGCAAGAATTAACCTCTTATAGAAAATGTGATAAGTTAAGTTTTCTATTCTGTAAGAAAATGTTATGCTTCATAACATATGGTTATATTGAATGTTGATAAGTAAAGGATTCATGTTGTAACTAACGTAGAGGCATATGCAATGCATAAAAGGAATGTAGACTCATTATAACAGGCAGAGGATGGGCGGAGACTGCAATATGTTATGGGAGTGTATGTATCTCTCTTTCTTAACAACAACTAGAACAAATTTTCAAAAAGGAGGAAGAAAGAACAAAAAAAAAGGCTTTAGCTAGACAATACCCTGAAATCCTTTTCCAATAGATTTTCCAGATACATCCACCAGATCTCCCTCCTTGAACAACTCCTCAAACGTCAATCTTTGATTGAGTTCAAATCCATCCATAGAAGTTAACCTGAATTCCTGCAAATGTCTCATGGGAATGGTCCCCACCTTATTAAGATGGCCCATCTCAATCTTAGTGAGATTCTTATCCCTAACTCTCTTGTAACCCACTGGAACAACTTCGTACCCATTCGTCGCTTCTGTCTTAATCGGTGTCACAATATTTCCCTCGTGAAAACCCACCACAGTCACATGCACAAACTTACCACCGGGCTTGAAATATGACATCATCCCGAGCTTGGTGCCCATTACTCCAACCCCTGTCTCATAAGAGACCATTGAAATGAATCCTCTGCGACCTCAAAATCTGGAATGGATAATTTGATCATAGCAAACCTCAAGGTTAAAATTACGTAAGGATATGCTCTTGCAACCCTAAAAACATGCTCGTATCTTCTGGATACGCTATAATTTTGGCCAATAATCATGACAAAATACATAAAGGCTAAAATAGACAATAGTTAGATCCAAATGCTGAAATATATTGTGAAGATAAAGTCTTTTAACAAAGAAACACGTTTCCCCAGATGGGGTGACACATAGGGAGAGGTTTCCATGTGGACGCCAGCCAGGACGCCGCATTAATACATCGACTGGCCTATGTCCCCTCAACATTTAAACTCGCAATGCACCAGTGTAATGGCATTAACCCGACGAGGCCTCTCGCTCGTGGGAGGCGTACCAGGCAGGCTTGCAACATTAAACCAGGCATTCAAGTTATGGCGGTCCAGCTCGAATTCATTTTCATTGTTAGGATTGTGGGAGGAGAGCACCAGCTTCTTTGGGTAGTTCTCGCTCCAGTAGAACTCCAAAATAGCAGTCGCTTCCTTGGGAATTTGCAGGAACAGGTCCCGCATTCAGGGATTCTTATCGCGTTAGGAAGCAGAGCGACCTCTCGGGGGAGCAATTGGGCATCCCACCAGACCTCGACAATGCCACGACTGCGCGGGACACCCCGGAGGGGCACAGCTTGGTACGCTACGAAATCGAGAAGGCAGAGGAAACAAACATTTGAAGCAGCTCTTGCCATTGCCAGACGACGAAGGAAAGCGAAGCCACGCATGCCACTCATGGCGTATGTCGTCGAAGAAATTCCAGAAGGAGGTATACAAGACAGCATACCAGAGCACCTACTGTTCACTGTGCCCGAGAAGTGGAACCCGTCCATGGAATTTGGTTAGGGTAGGCAGCACTTGTCTGTTGGCGAGAGGGCTGCCCCCAAAGATGCCTGTACAAAAATGCCCCACTCCACCTATTATATAGAAGAAGAGCTGCCCTCTGATGCGTTCAGGGAGGAGACGAGGGACAATCCACCAGGGCATGACTCAAACGCAAGTTACAGCCAAGAGCAGCCGCCCTCACCAAATTGGGAATACCTCAGCCTCATCTTTGAACTCAGAAGTTTGCTGGGCAACCATACCTTCATGTTAACAAGGATTGAGCAGAGACTGGACATGTATTTCGCAGCGCATTCCAGGACGCATCTGAGGCGACAATGCCCAACTTGCGCGCGTCCATATGCATTCCCATCCGAATGGAAGCAGACCGAGGAACAATACCAGTGCGCAGGATAGCAGGTCAATGGAAATCCAGAATTGGTTTTTTGCTTTACTATCTTGTTTTCAGTTAGGCCTAGAGCCATCTAGTTTACAATATTTCTCAGTTATAACTTATGCTACTTAGTTATATATTCCCGAATGCACGTCCTGGTTTCCTTCGGGCAGGACGCTGCAGGGTAAACTTAGTCTTTTTGTGTAACCAGGATGACATCTGGCAGGGGATGTCCAGATGTCCCAGTTTCCTACCCAGGTGGGACATCTGGCATCCCAAACAACTGTTTTGTTTTTTGATTAAATATATATAACAGGTCCCACCCCCCTTTTATTTACAAAAAAAAACAAAACAAAGAAACACGTTTACTAAATAGGGGTAGATAAACTGCTTAGAAGTTGTTAAGCACAGAAAGGAATAGCTACCTAAAACCCAATGGGAACAAATGCATTTGAAAATGAAGAACACACGTTACAGTAATGTGCCGTGTGCAACAAAAAATATTTGGTGTCGTTCCTTTTTCCCATGACCTCTTGAAGCAAGGTGCTAAACTTTGGAACAACCCCAACAACCAACGCGCCAAGGGAGATAGGTGAGGCATACATGTCTGTGTTGCATGAACCTGCAACAAATTTTTTTTGGGTTCTCTGACTCTCCTTTGCACCTGAGATGTCTTGGGCTCCCATGGATTCAAAAAAGAGCCATGTAGCTCGCTGTTGGAAAATGAATTAGCCGGTCTCGGGCACAAACTAATGAAATTAGAGGAGAGCACACACGAGGCCATGAAGAGGAGTCTCGAAAGGGACGAGCACCTGGGGAGCAGGCACATGGGCTTCATGCGAGGACCCACGATGCCCCTTTAATGTGTAATGAAACCCATATGCCCATATACATGCCGCTATAATAAAATTAATTTATTAAATTAATATGCATGCGAAGATTCAACGAGATATTAAAATATTCGTTAACGTAATAGGTTTTTATTTTTATTTTTATTTTTATTTTATTGTTTTTATTTATTTATTTTACTTATTATTTTAATTAGCTTTAAACTTTAATTGAATTTAATCCCTAAGTTAAATGATAAAATATTAGTTAAGCTTGAGTAATATAGGGTTAAGTATAAATTTTAGAGGTCCAAGGGTTTTGAACCCAAGACCACCCACTGAGCGTAGCACCTTAAGAAGAGAAATAACACCAATGCGCCATACATATCACTTTTACAAATAAATTCACATATGAATAGTTTAATTATCAATAGTAACAAAGTACTAGCCTAAAGAATAATCTCTGATTATCCAAGTGCCAAGCTCACGAGACCGTACACACAACTCATCAAGCCAAGCGCCAAGTCCCTCCACTCCATTCCACCAGTCAAAGTCAATGCTAAATCTCAGTGCAGCATTCGACAATGCCAACACTATGTGCCAGGGAAAAGCTCATGAGTTAGGCACCAGAGGATATTTAGTTGTAAGTGAAAAGTTAAAAGGACTTAGACTAGGACAGGCGGGGAGGAGGTGGCATATGCACTAGGTGAGTAAGAATAGGAATTGGCAAGTATGGCACAAGGCTAGCATAGATGCAGGGCAAGGGAACCAATAGTTTTTTTATAGGGGTGAAGAAATCAAGCTTAGACGCTTAATCCTAACCCTAACCTAGCCAATCCCCTAAAGGAGTAATGTATGTTTACAGACAAGTAAATAAAACTAACGCCTAACCTTTTTTCTAGTTTGAGTAGCACCAATTTGAAACATCCTCGAACTCACCTTGACAACTTGGTTGATGTAGGTTAATTCATATAGGATGGTCAGGACTCGAGGGAGTCAAGGAAGGGGAGCGTCATCACAAGCACCGCCAACACTGCCAGCGCCACCACCACCATCGCCCGAATTAGCTCTCATACTGCGATCGTTGGAAGCCATTAATGAGACTTTAAAGGGGCGAAAACTGGCAGGGACTGAAGTGGAACCCCCACCGTCTGGAACCCCCATGCGAGAATTGTAGAAGATCAAACTTCTGGATTTTTTCGGGGGTCATGCCAGTGAATGCGCGGAAACATGGTTGGAAGGCATGACAAGGTGTTTTTCCTTAAGGGACTATGCGTCTAACTCAAAGGCAAAGATCGCCATTTTTCAGTTAAGAGACAGCGCCTTGAACTGGTGGGGCAACCTGGAAAGACAACTGCACCTTACCCCAGACACAGTATCTTGGGAACTTTTCGAGGAGAGGTTCCAAAGGAAATATGTACCAGCATACTGCGAGGAACAACAGGTAGGGGCATTTCATGCCTTAGTACAGGGAAACAAAATTGTAGAAGAATATGAGATCAGATTTATGGAACTGGTCAAATATGTTTTGTATATGGAGAATGACCAACGACAGGCAGAGCGCTTCGTCTATGGATTGAACCCTAAGATAAGAGCTATGGTACAGATGTGGAAACCATCTTCAGTAGCGAAGACGGTGGAAAATGCGCGTTACGCGGAAGAACACATGAACTTAATTGGGGGTACGAGACTGACATTTCCACATCACCCTGGATTCGTAGGAAAGGCCCCGAGGACATTTCCTAGGGGAGGGGACTCAAGGCCACCACCATATGGTAACATAGTCGCGCCGAGGATAGTATCTACAGGGATTTCAATGGCAGCGAGTGCAACATCTTGTTCATCGCCAATGGCGCAGACAGGTCCATGACCATCTCAGGTAACAACAAGTAGGGGTAGGGGTTCCAGGGGAAGGAACTCATTTAAGAGATAGTCACATAACAGTACATGGGTTCAATCTCGTGTTACCTGTTGGGGGTGCGGAGGACCCCATTACCAGCGTGACTACCCGGAGTTACAATCAGGGTTTGTGCATAGAGAAGGAAAGGCACCGATGAGGAGATCAAGTGGCAGCCACCAGATTTACGTAGTGGTTAATAATCGCTAGGCTGAACATCAATCCACGGTGGTGGAGTCATCAGGTATGCTAAATCATATCAATGTAAAGATTTTGTTTGATTATGGTGCGACAAATAGTTTTATTTCACCATCTGCATTAGAAAAGAGTGGGTTGGCAGCCTATGAGCACGATGAATTTAAACAAGTCGAGATGGCTTCGGGGGAAAAACAAGTTGTAGGACCTAGTGTTGATAATTGTATAGTAGACCTGGAAGTGTGTACTACCAGGTTAAAGGTATACGTCACTGCTCTCAGGGCATATGACCTAATCATTGGAATGGATTGGTTAGTAGCTCAACGAGATTTGGTAGATTGTTTCACAAAGAGGGTGCTTTGTGTCGACGATGA
>JZKD02S2327941.1:47504-70284 GCA_000966675.3 Picea glauca
TATATATATATATATATATATATATATATATATATATATAAGAACACTTATCTTATGAAATATGAAACCCACTACGGAGGATAGATGTTCCTCCAAACCGTAGACCTGTTGTTCCTGGGAACCCACTGTTGGGGCTATGCATCCACAAGAGACGATGGTTCTTAAGGCTGGATAATGTCCCCCTCTAAATAGTCAAACTCACATCTAATTCCATTCCACCAATTGTCTTCCCATCAGCCTGCAAAACCCAAGGGATGGAATCCCCCTTCACTGCTCACAATCCCTCGGGCCTTTCAACTCCCCTGCAGGGCTTTCGACACAGGTTGGACAAGAAATCTACTTGTTGGGACCTCAGGAATTCTACAGGTTCAAACACGAATTCGCCTAGTAGAAAAATGTTTGCTTCCCTTGACGAATTTCGAACAACATGTTACTCCTAGGCGCACAACCTCTTTCCCCTCAAAATTTCAGCTCAAAACAACTGTTAAAATTTCCCACAATAGATACCTTGATCCAGGTGGATATCGGTGGCCACCCAACTATTCCACTGGCTTAAAGACCAATTTCCATTTTGGCAGTTTTTTCCTACTTTTTCGGGACCTAAACTTCTAGTGTCGTTTTGAGGCCCTAGACAATGTTTTTTGGGCCCACCACAATCACATTGTAGGGTTTGACTAGAGTGTGATGAAAGCATGTGTAGTCCCCAGATAGTTCTTTTGAATGAGCTATCGTGTGCCTAAAACATGTTTTGAGGCCCTAAACAACGTTTTTTGGGCCTGCCACAATCACACTGTAGGGTTTGACTAGAGTGTGACAAAAACATGTGTAGTCCCCAGATAATTCTTTTCAGTGAGCTATCGTACGCCTAAAATGAAGATCACATGAAAAAGTTATGACCCCAGTAAGTTGATGTACCAACTTACCCCATCAGGACCCACATGACTTTTGGCTCTTCATCTCCTAGGGTTAGGTTTTTGGATGTCTAGGGTCTTTTCATTTATGCTTTATGTTAAAAAGGCCTTTGGAGCCTCCTTGTAACCAACTTATTGCGAATGAGACTAGCCAACATATCTCTTCTCAGAGATAAGATGCCACCATTCTAGCTAGCTTGTGTGCTTTTACATTTTATAGTCTTTTATATTTTAGACAGTCGTTAATAGAATTTGAGATTTATTGTACTATTGTGGTCCTTGCCATATCTCTGTGTAATTATTTGTTATATCTTTGTTATATCTCTCTCTTCATATCGTTCCTAAGATAATCTAGATCAATGGTATTAGAGAAGTCTTCTCCTTGTCGTCTTCAATGCATGTTCCTAACGAGGTCATGGTATAGAGAGTTGGGTCTCAATCTTGTATCTCTTGAGGACAACCGCTCTTGCATGCCCAAGCGACCTTCTATGGTGGAAGAAAATAGGGATGAAGGGACATGAGATCCTTTCAAAATGTTGCTCGAGGAATCCCTCACACGACAGAGGAACAAGATGATGGATAATTTCAAGCAAATCCTTCAATCACTGCCAGAAACAACAAAGGCACCTTCAACTAGAAATCACTTCAGAGGTGCGACGCCCTTCTAGGTATAAGTTAACTTTGATATTCCTTTATTTGAAGGCCAGATAGATGTCAATGCTTTGGAAAAATGGTTAAATAAGCTAGAGGGTTATTTCTTTGTCCACAATTTTTCCAACAATGAAAAGATCACCTTCGTGCTCCTTAAGACCCTTCCCCATGTCATAGATTGGTGGGAGATTTAGTGTGAGCAACATGCCGAGGCTGAGTCTAGAATTTTTGGGCCAGGACCCACTTGGGCGGTTTTGTTGATACCCTAAAGGAACAATATTACCTTGTGCCAAGGTAATATTATCTCCGAATTAGGGTTACATTTAGCCGACCTAGTTATCTTATTTACTGTCCTACATATACACTATTAATGACGAAGATCAGCCAGCTCTCTAAATTGACGATTAGTCCTGATGATGAATCCCGATCCGGATTCGAAACGTCGATGACAAAATGACACCAACTGTGGATTCTACGGCAAATGAATTTGACAATATTACCTTGTTGGAAGTTATGATAAATAGTACATGAGATGAACCACATTGTGTCAAGAACAGGGCCAAACAGTGCCAGACTTCAAAAACACTTTCCATACTTTGCACACCAATATGGGTATCAAAGACTCTGAGTGGCATCTGGTCCTAAAATACCGTGGGGCTCTGTACATGTACATCCAAACCGAAATGAATTTTATGGAAATCTCGTCATTGGGAGCCGCTTATCGATATTTTGTCAAAATCGAGTAGAAATTCAAGAAGCATAACAAGCAAGAGCTCGGGTCTGAAAATCCGCAACAAGCAAAGTATGGTAAGAGTGGCCTTAAGTCACAAGCCAAAGGACAGAGCAAGGATGGCCAACCCCATGATAACCAACCCAAGCCACCTACAAAGAAGGGTAATGTGAAGTTGAAGAATGATGCAGGTGAATATTGGTGGCCACGCACCTCTTCCAACTAGCTCAATTTTTTTTTTTTGACAATTTTGGTAATTTACTATTTTAAGCAGTTTTAACTTCTGGGGCCATTTTGAGGGCCTAAATGACGGTTTTTAGTGATAAATATTCTCAATGATATCTAAAGGCATGATTGAGACCCCAAAATGAATCTCCTCGATGATACCTTTCCAACGAGCTATCATATGCCTAAAACAGAGATTGTATGCAAAAGTTACGACCCCAAGAAGTTGATGTACTAACTTACCCAAACGGGGCCCACATGAATTTTGATGCTTCATCTCCTAGGGTTAGGTTTTTGGATGTCTAGGGTTTTTGGAATTCCTGTTTATTGTAAAAAGGCCCTTAGGGATTTATTGTAATCATCTTCTTGCGAATGAGCGCAACCGTCACATCTCTTCTCAGAGATAAGCCGCCACCATTCCAACAAGCTTGTTTCTGCTACATTTTACAGTTTCAGCTTATTTCCTTATTGAATAGAAAACCAGTTTTACTGTATCTCTATTATTTTGTGTTAAGAACCTATTAATAATCTGTAGTCATTTTGTTCTTCTCATAAAATCCGGATCAGTGGTATCAGAGCAGTTTGTTCCTTGTCGTCTTAATGCATGTCCCCAACGAGGTCGGAGTACAAAGAGTTGGGTCTCGAGCTTGTTTCTCTTGAGGACAAAATATCTTGCACACCCAAGAGACCTCTCATGGTAGGAGAAAATAAATATGATGGGACAGGAGATCCTTTCAAACTATTTATTGAGGAATCCCTCACGCAAAAAAGGAACAATATGATGGATAGTTTAGTGCAAATCCTTCGACGACTCTCAAAAGGCGATGCATCTTCTTCGAGTGGAGGCACCAGCCCCTTCAAGGTACAAAGAAAATTCAATATTCCTATATTTGAAGGTCAGATAGATGCAGATGTTGTAGACAAGTGGTTGAATCTACTAGAAGGGAATTTTTCTGTCCATAACTTTTTGAAAAGAGAAAAGATTACTTTTGAGCTCCTCAAAGTTGTTCCCCATGTCAAAGATTGGTGTGAAACTTTCTGTGAGCAAAAGGAAACAGAGGAAACCTCATTATTTACAGTCATGACCACTTGGGATTCCTTCAGGGATGCTATTAAGGAACAATACTACCCTGTCGGAAGTTATGACGACTTATATACCAAATGGACCATACTGCGGCAAGAAAGAGACCAAGCACTGCCAGATTTCACGAATATATTTCATACCTTGCACACCAAGCTGGGTATCAAATATTCTGAGCGACATCTGGTGCTCAAGTATCGTGAATCTTTGCATAGATACATCCAGACCGAAATGGAATTTTTGGACATCTCATCCTTGGGCGCAACCTACTAATATGCCGTCAAAATCAAGCAGAAGATCAAACAGAAGACACAGGAATTTGGGCTTGGGAACCCCTCACAAAAAAAGCCATAAAAGGGTGGGCCCAACCGATAGAACAAAGGAAAGAGAAAAGATGGACAGTATCAAGACAACCAGTCCAAGCCACAATAAAAGAAGGACACCAGAAAGATAAAGAAAGATACTGGGAAGTGGTGCGACTTCCATAAGAGCCCTTACCTAACACTGCTGACTGCCGCTCAAAGAAGTCGCTGGTGGCTAAAGTGAAATCCTCTGACTCAAATGTGGGTTTAGACTCTGAGCCAGAACTAGAAAGGGGAATACAAATCATTGATGTGGAACCCAGTGCCACCATTGCTACCACCAAGCTCTAGCCTAGTGAACCAAATGAGCCAGAAGAAGGAGAATGCCTTTTTCATTCATAGATGTGGGTAAAAGGCACCCCACTACACTTCATTGTGGATAGAAGTAGCCAGAATAAACTCATCTCAGCAGAGGTCATCAAGTGGCTGGCCCTGCCGACAACACCGCGCCCACAACCCTACACCATTGGAAGGCTCCGCCAAGGAAGTGATCTTTGCGTCAGCCAACAGTGTCGACTGTCGTATGACATCAAGCCCTTCAAAGACGAGGTATTGTGTGATGTTTCTCCTCTCAAAGTTTGTGATGTTCTTTTGGTCCAACCTTATTTATGGAAACATCATGATGTATATGAGTCTAGGCCTTGTAGTGTTATTATTACTTTGAATAGGAAATTGTATAGGATACCTGAGGTAGTCCCACCTAGTGCTATTTCCTTGATCTCTACTAAGAAATGTAGGTAGGTCATCTCTTAGACAGGGAAGTTTGTCTTCTTCATGATTCACTCTCAGAATAAGAGAAATATCACATCCACATCTAGGGTCTCTATGGTCGACCTCTCCACACAACAGAAGTAAGTAGATAAAGTCATGGAAGATTACTCAGATATCTTCTCCTCACCTACCAGGGTACCTCTGCATTTCCAGATCAAGCACCCCATCGATCTAACCCCCGATGCACCATTGCCTAATGGGATAGTCTATTGCAGATCTATGTTAGAGAATGAGGAGATCAAGCAACAGATCCAAGAACTTCTCCACAAGGGGCACATCCATCCCACCTCATCACCTTGTGGGAGCCCAATCGTGATGGTACAAAAGAAAGATGGAACCTAGCGACTCTGCATTGATTACCGGGCTCTGAATAAAATCACAGTCAGAAAATGGTACCCGATTCTGCGAATCGGCGACCTCCTTGATCAACTCATGGGGGACAAATACTTTAGTAAGATTGATCTGAAGTCTGGCTACCACTAGGTCTCGATAGAACAAACAGATGTATGGAAAACCACCTTCAAGTCAAAGGAAGGCCTTTTTGAATGGTTGGTCATGCCCTTTGGTTTGACAAATTCTCTAGCCACTTTCATGAGGATGATGGATGATATCCTGCGACCATTCACCAATACTTTTGTAGTGGTGTATCTGGATGACATTCTCATTTACAACAATACTTGGGCTGAACACTTGCAGCATATTCAACAGGTTTTGCACACCTTGCAACAACACAAGCTATATGCCAACTTGGAAAAATGATCCTTTGACATGGACAGGGTCCATTACCTGAGCTACACAATTGATCAACATGGTGTACATGTGGATCCAACCAAGATCCAAGTCATCCGTGACTGGCCAACCCCAACCACACTCACTAAGCTTCGAAGCATCTTGTGCCTTGCCAATTTCTACCGTAGGTTCATGTTGGGATTCTCCCATATTGCATGGGTCCTTAGCCAAATAACCAGGGGTGGTGGTAAGGAAAAATTTGTGTGGGGCCAGTCCCAACAACAAGAATTCGATGATTTGAAGCAACGCTTGTGCTCATCCCCAATAATTTCAATACCAGACATGCAACATCCCTTTGAGATCGAGACAAATGCTTCAGACTATGTGGTGGGCGACATTCTCACTCATCACAACCACCTCATGGCCTATCATAGTGAGACACTATCAGATGTTGTCCATAAGTACCCTACTTATGAAAAATAAATGTACTCCATTGTGAAAGCCTACTGCTAGTGGAGACATTACATTCTTGGGAAGGAGACAATCATCCACACTGATCATAAGCCACTGCAATTCATGTAGACACAAGGAAAATTGCAGAATGATCACCATCAAAAGTGGTCCACATACTTGCAACAATTCCACCTCAACATCAAGTATAAAACATGAAGCACCAATTGCATCATTGATTGCCTCGGTAGACCGCCAGTCACGACACTCACCACAGTGCTAGACTCCCACGACCATGAGACCTCTGGATGGGCCCAAATTTATGAGACAGACCCGAACTTCGCCACCACCTACCAAATGTTGGGTTCAAACGCAGTTGTCGATAATTTCCATCTTCAGGATGGGTTGTTGTGTCGTCTAGGCCATATCTATGTTCCATAAAGAGAGCAAGCGAAGATGATCTGGGAATCCCACTACAGTTAGGTGGTAGGACACTTTGGCATCGAAAATATAGTGGTGATGCTACAAAAACATTTCTACTGGCTGAAACTTTGACGTGAGGTTAGCAAGTATATCAGGTCCTGCACTGCCTGCGCTATTACCAAACCAACCACTACGAAACAGGGCATGTACACCTCTCTTCCTACTCTTGACAAGCCATGGGAATCCATCTCAATGGACTACATGTTAGGAATCATGTCCACCAAGCGGGGAAATGATTGTGTTTTTGTGATTGTTGATCGCTTTTCTAAGATGGCGATTTTGGTTGCCTGTAAGAAGAACATTACAATAGAGGCCACTACCAATCTCTTCTTTGAATGAGTCTGGGTACATTTTGGAATCCCACAAACCATTGTCTCAGATAGGAATAGTCAATTTCTTAACACATTCTAGTCGAACCTCTGGTCACTGCTAGACACCAAGCTCACCAAATCCATGACCTTCCACCCCCAGACAGATGGCCAAACCGAGGTCATCAATTGAATGATTGTGCATATCCTTCACATATATAATTAAAAGAACCCTTGCACATGGGATGAGAGCCTTCCCTATGTCCAACATAGCTACAACCAAGCCCTACATAGCTCAACCGACCACAACCCCTTTCAGGTGGGGTTGGGATTCCAACCATTGGGTCCCATAGATGTTTCACTTCCTCTTGCAGTCACCTCGACCGACTCATCTCCTTCTCCAACTGAAGCTGACAAAGCCACTCGGTTCATTGAGAAGATCCAGCACATCCACCAACATGTTCAAGATATCCTACATAAGTCCAATGACAAGTATAAGCAGTGCCATGATCAACATCGGGTGCCACATAAGTTTCAGGTGGGTGACAAAGTTTGGTTTCACTTGCAGAAAGAACACCTTACAGGACCCCATCGAAATCTTCTCCCACTCCATTATGGGCCATACACCATAACCAAGGCCATGGGGGATAATGCTTTTGAGCTCAACATTCTTCCTTTCCTTCGCTTGCACCCAGTGTTCAACGTGGATCTCCTTCACCCTTATCTCCCACCATTATTGGACACCTCAGATGTAGTAGAGCAACTGACACCAATAGAGCTCAACCTCGACTGAATAAAACATAAATCCAATGATCATATTGTGGACACAAATATAAAGAGAACTCGACAACAAAGGATCCAACTTTATCTAGTCGTCAAAGCAGGGCAGCTCCTGCACCAAGGCAAGTGGCTCACCCGGGGCCAAATTTAGTAGAAATTTCCTCATCTGATGGGGGAAATAAACACAATGGAGACCATTGTTTACTAATAATGGAGGATTGATATAGGTGGATATCGGTGACCACCCACCTCTTCCAACTGTCTCAAAACAGTTTTCTGACAATTTTGTTAATTTACTATTTTTAACAATTTTAACTTCTGGGGCCATTTTGAGGGCCTAAATGACGATTTTTCAGGATATAGTTTCTCAAATATATACAAAGGAATTATTGATCCTCCAAAATTAATCTCCTCAACGATACCTTTCCAACGGGCTATCAAACGCCTAAAACATATATCGTATGCAAAAGTTATGACCCCAAAAAGTTGATGTACTAACATACTCAAACAGGGCCCACATGACTTTTGGCGCTTCATCTCCCAGGGTTAGGTTTTTGGATTTCTAGGGTTTTAGGCATTCCTATTTATTGTAAAAATTCCTTCAGATATTCATTGTAATCATCTTCTTGCGAATGAGCGTAGTCATCACATCTCTTCTCAGAGATAAGCCACCACCATTCTAACAAGCTTGTTTTCGCTCCATTTTACAGTTTCATCTTATTTCCTTATTGAATAGAAAACTAGTTTTATTGCATCTCTGTTATTTTGTGTTAATAATCTGTATTCATTTCATTTTTCTCATAAAATACAGATCAAATAAGGACACTGGAAAATTGTGTGAGTTCCTCAAAAGCCCTTAGCACAATAATGATGAATGTTGCTCCAAACAATCATTTTTGGCTGAGACAAAATCCCTAGGGTCAAATGTTGACTCAAACTCTAATTTCAAGCCTGAAAAGGGGATATGGATCATTGATGCAGAATCTAGTGTTACCATCGCTACCAAAAAACTCCAACCATAGGAACTGGAGGAGCCTGACGAAGGGGAGCGTCTTTTCCACTCACATATGTGGGTGAGGGGAACCCCACTCCATTTCATTGTTGATAGTGGTAGCCATAATAGATTTATCTGAGCAAAGGTTTTCAAGAAATTGAACTTGACAACGATGCAACATCCTCAACCATACACCATCAGTTGGCTTAGCTAGGGATGGGACATCCACGTCACCTAACAATGTCTCTTGCACTGCAACATCAAACCATTCAAAGATGAGGTATTGTGTGATGTTTCCCCACTTGAAATTTGTGATTTTTTTCTAGGAAAACAATATATGTGGAAGAGTCATGTTATTTATGAATCTAGGCCCTATAGTATAATTATTACTTTGGGAGATCAACTTTACAGGGTACCATAGGTAGTCCCAAATACTACGGTCTCTTTGATCTCTGTGAAGTAGTGGAGAAAGGTGGTTTCTTAGACCAGGATATTTGTCCTCTGTATGGTTTGATCAGAAGGAAAACATAAGGTCACCGTAACCACCAAAACCTCTTCGTGGGGTCTCTTTTCCCAAGAGTAATAGGTGGACGGAATAGTGGAGGAGTACAAACTCATATTCACCTCACCTACTAGGGTGCTTATGCACTATTAGATAAATCACTCGATTGATTTGATACCTGATGCTTCTGTACCTAAAAAACCCATAAATAGGCGTTTTGTTATGGAGAATGAAGAAATCAAACACCAGATCCAATAACTAATTCTGAAGGGTCACATCAGACCAAGGTCCTCACCTTGCGAGAGCCCAATTGTTCTAGTACAAAAGAAGTATGAAACATGGTGAATTTGTATTGATTACAGATCCCTGAACAAGATCACAGTAAAGAATGAGTACCCAATTCCCCATATTGATTATCTTCTCGATCAACTCAAGGGAGCCAAGTTTTTCAGTAAAATTGATCAGAAGTGAGGTTACCACTAGGTGTCGATTGAGAAAACTGACGTGTGGAAGACAACCTTCAAGTCCAAAGAAGGCCTCTTTGATTGGTTGGTCATGCCTTTTATCTTGACTAAATCCTTGACCACATTCATGCCGATGATAGATGATATATTACGAACACTCACAAAATCCTTTATGGTTGTATATTTTGATGAAATCCTCATCTTCAACAAAACTTGAGAGGAATATTTAGAGCATAATCAACAGGTATTGGGCACCCTATAACAACAAAATTTATATGCCAATTTGGAGAAGTGTTCCTTCGGAATGCAGAGAATCCAATATTTGGGATACATCGTGGATGATCAAGGCACACATGTGGATCTAGCCAAGATCCAAGTTATCTGTGATTGGCCAGACCCAAAAACAATGACCGAGCTCTGTAGCTTATTGGGACTTGCTAAATTCTATCGATAATTTGTGTTGGGGTTCTCTCATATTGCTTGGGTCCTAAGCCAAGTGACCAAGGGTGACGCGAATTCCAATTTTGTTTGGTCTGGGCCTCAATAGAAATCATTCGAGGATATACAATCCCGCCTCTTCTCAACACCAATCTTCATTCTGTTGGACCTGCAAAGACCATTTGATATCGAGACATATGCTTCAGATTATTCTATCGGTGTAGTCCTCACTCAGCTTGGGCATATGGTAGACTATCACAGTGAAACTCTATCTGATGTTGTTTGAACATACCACACCTATAACAAAGAGATTTACTCCATTGTGAAGGCATGTTGACTGTGGAAGAAGTACATTCTGGGGAAGGAAATGATCATCCACATTGATCACAAGCCTCAGGAATTCATGTAGACACAAGGAACATTACAAAATGACCTCCATAAAAAGTGTTCCACATACTTGCAAAAATTCCACTTGAATATCAAGTACAATAAGGTTAGCACCAACCATGTTGTAGATTTCCTCAGTCGACCGTTGGTGACAATGCTAACTGCATTTCTCAACTCCTGTGGACATGATACATCTGGATGTTAACAATTATACAATAATGACTCTAAATTTTCTACTGCTTATCAAACATTGAGCGCAGGAAAAGAAGTTCCCAACTTTCATATCCAGGATCAATTATTATGCATTCTAAGCCACCGATGTGTTCCTTCAAGCGAGCGTGCAAAGATAATCTGGAAATCTCATTAAAACTGGGCAACATGAAATTTTTGTGTATAAAAGATAGTGGTAGTACTGCAGAAGAATTTTTATTGTCCAAAGCTTCGACAATATGTTCACAAGTACATCAGATCTTGTACCTCCTACACCATTGCCAAGCCCGCCATCAAGAAACAGGGGCTATACACCCCTCTTCCTACTCCAGATAGGCCTTGGGATTCCATCTCCATGGACTACATGTCTGGTCTGACTTCAACCAATCATGGGAATGACTGTGTCTTCGTGGTCATCGATCAATTTTCTAAGATGAGAATTTTGGCACCGTGTAAGAAGAGCATCACAACCGAGGCCACCATCAAGGTCTTCTTGACAGATGTTTGGGTTCATTTTGGGATACCAAAAACAATTATATCTGATTGATACAATAGCTTCTGAAGCACCTTTTGGTCTAGCCTATGGTTGATGATGGACACCAAGCTGACCAAATCAACTGCCTTCTACCCATAGAACCATGGACAAATAAAGGTAGTCAACATGATGATTATCCATATCTTGCGAATGTATAATTTCAAACATCCACACACAGGGGATGAAGTTCTTCCTTATGTTCAACATAGATACAATATATCCCTCCACAACTTTATTAGCCACAACCCTTTTCAAGTGTGCTTGGGGTTCCAACCATTGCCCCCCATTGACGTAGATTTTCCCATTGGAGCCGCACGAGAATATTCCTCCCATGATTAGACAAAGGTTGATTGGGAAACCAAATTTGTTGAGTGCATCCAACACATCCAATAATAAGTTCTTGATATTGTGTCAAAATCCAATGCCAAGTACAAGTAGTGCCATGATCAACATCAAGTACCGCACAAATTTCAGGTGGGATCTAAGGTCTGGTTTCATTTTCAGAAAGAGCACCTCACATGACCCCATCATAAGTTTCACCCACTCTGATATGGGCCTTACACCATCACCAATTCTATGGGTGAGAATTCTTTTAAATTAAGTATTCCTCCTTTCCTTGGATTACACCCGTTATTTAATGTGGAACTACTCCAACCATATTTTCCACCTCTCCTAGACACTTCATATGCAACCGAGAATTTGGTCCCTACATAACTCAATCCTTCCTACATAAAACATGCGACAATTGATTGGATCATGGAAACCAATAAAAAGTACACCCACCAACAGACTATCAAACTCTACTGGGTCATCAAATCAGGGAAATTTTTTCATCAGGGAAAGTGGCTCACCAAGAGTCGGGTTTAGCAGGAGTTTCCTCATTTGATGTAGGAACTTGACACAACAGAGACCATTTATTCATAAGGGGTGAGGAATGATATGGGTGGATATTTGTGGCCACCCACCTATTCCACTGGTTCAAAGACCAATTTCCATTTTTGCATTTTTTTTCCTAGTTTTTTGAGTCCTAAACTTCTAGGGTCGTTTTGAGGCCCTAAACAACATTTTTTTGGGCCCATCATAGTCAAACAATAGACTTTAGCCAGAGTGTCATGACAACATGCAAAAATTTCTTTCCAATGAGCTATCGTGCGTCTAAAACGGAGATCGTATGAAAAAGTGACAACCCCAAGAAGTTGATGTACCAACTTACCCCATCGAGGCCCACATGACTTTTAGCGCTTCATCTCCTAGGGTTATGGTTTTGGATGTATAGGTTTTTCTCATATATTCTTTATGTCAAAAAGGATTTTGGAGCCTCATTGTAACCAAATTCTTGTGAATGAGCATAGCCAACACATCTCTTCTTAGAGATAGGCTACCATAATTCTAGAGAGCTTGTGTGCTTTTGCAATTTATATTCTTTTGTATTTGAGACAATCATTAATAGAATATTAGTTTTACTCTACTACCGTTTTCCTTTCCATATATCTTTGTAGTTCTTTGTTATATCTCTATTATATATCTTCCTTCATATCTTTCCTAAAATAATTTGGATCATACCTTCAAGCTTCAACACTCAAAACTTCTTTGTTGTCCTAAAAAATTCATGTAGAAACAACTCTCCATGCAAAAACGTGAATCTGTAGTTATGGTGTCCTACCCATACTAATTTCCACTCTTTCTCCTCCTTGCTTGACTTGCACTCTTCCCCAGGATGATTGTTCTCAACCCACATGTTGTTAATAACTATGGGATGTGACTCCCATACCCACCATCTTACATGGATTCAATCATTGGGCTCTAGAACACTCAATAGATAATGAAAGGTTAATGGTAAATATAATTTAGAAATAAATGGGTTTTGGTTTAATAAAAATTGGAAAACTCCCCCCCATGGACACCTTCCCTCTCTTGAGGACAATTATCCCTCAAATCTCCTCCCATGTCCATTTGTAGCTAGTGATACATTCTATTCATTGTATTCAATTTGTCTCATTTACATATTACATCGCTTTGGCTCTTGGCCATACATTACATTTACAATATACATTTCTATTTTGGGGTTTGATAACAAGTATATTACATTTCGCTCCGCCTAAAAACTACATTGTCCTCATTGCACATAACCATACATTTTACACATTGACATATACAAATATTACTTCAGAATACTTGATAATTCTGCAACTTAATGACTCACACAACAATTCCAACCAACAACCCTTTTTTTCCCTCAACCCACACATTGGTTGGAAAAGAAACCTCAGAGTTGTTTCTCTAGGAGCTCCAACTCCCAAAATGAAGTTTTCATTTGCAAACATTTGCAGGTATGCTTCCCTCATGGCTTCCTCATCTTCCCAGGTAGTATCTTAAAGACCTTACCAGGTCCAATGAACCTTTACCAAGCCGATGGATTTGTTCCTAAGCACTTTGACTTTCCGGTCCAGGATGTGTACTAGTTCCACCTGTTAATCCCCTTTGTGTCCCACCTAGATCACATTCTAATCAATCACATGATTAGGATCAGGTACATACTTCTTTAATAACTACACATGGAACACATTATGAATTCTCATGGATGCAGGTAATGCTAGCATGTATGAAATTGACCCTATATTTTCTAAGATCTCAAAAGGCCCAAAATATATCACTGCCAATTTTGGGAAACTTCCCAACTTTAGTGAGCTTCTCTCGACTTTAACTTTTATAAACACATGCTCTCCCACTTTGAATTTGTTTATTAATTGAGTTGGTTTTCATTCATGTCAACCCTTGAAGAAAGTATGATAGCGAATTATGGTAGCACAAAGGTTTGGGTAATGGACCCAAGTTTGTTTGATGGATACTGGTATGAGTTTTGATATATTTGTAGGTAAGACTATTCTATATGGATAGTACATGTGATTCCATTTTCGGTGGTATGTGGAACGTCACATAACTCCTCACGGTTAGAGAGTTATGGCCATGTGAAGTTGGAGAACCCTCACGAGTCATCTAGAAGCCCCAAAAGGTCAAAGTAGTCAAAGTGTTTTTCAAAGAAGAAATTATTTAAATAATAAAGCAAAGCGATGAGTGTACTATAATTCAAAGAGGATGCAAAAGAAATTATCTAAATAATAAATTTAATGGAGAACTTACTAATTATGGAAAATGGTTAAGTTAAGTGGACAAGTGGTTATAAGTGGGTTAACCCTAAAATAAGGAAAGTGGGTTAAGATGGTTAAAAGATAACCCCTTGAGGATGCTACATGAAAGTATAAATAAGAGGCAAGTCTCTCTCATTTAAATACACTTGAACCTATTGAATATCATTGAATATCCATTTTGTGAAAGGTTATTTGGGAATGCATGATTGATAGAGAAAAAGTGCAGCAGGAAAAGTGCGGTAGAAAAAGTGTGGAAGGAAAAGTGCAGAAGAAAACGTGCGGCAGAAAAAGTGCGGTAGAAAAATCATAGCAAAAAAAGTGTGACAAAAAAATTGCAGTAGAAAAAGTGCGACAGAAAAAGTGCGGCAGAAAAATCGCGACAACAACATGGTTGGGGTCTATTTATGAGAGATATGGCACATCTTGTTTGAGGTATGTTTTGTGAGCTAGGGTTTAGCTCTTGATATGGTATTGAATGTTCAGTATTGCTACATATATCAGATTTGTTGAGGGATACAATTGGTATTTTTTTGTTTGGCATATGGGTATTGGTCTTTTGGCTGTGATGTGTTGTTGAAGTTGTTGGTTTATCTTGAGTCTACATAACAGTGAAGTTGTGGCACATGGTTTGATGTAAGGGTTTATGGTATTTGGTTTATGGATAGAGTGATGAATTGTTAGATAAATTTTGATGGTTATATTGGTGTATGTGTTTAGTATATGGTTGAGGTACATGTTGGGTACATGGTTGAGACAAGTAGTTGATGAGTTGGCACATACATGGGGTGTATAGTTGATGATGTTGGTATATCTTGATGAGTCATGGTTGATGTGTAGTTGATGCATGATTGGTACATATTTGGTTCATGGTTGATGCACTTGTTGATGGTATAGGTTGAGGTATAGGTTGGTGCATGGTTGATGCACTTGTTTATAGTACATGTTGATTATAGGTTGTTTGGTACAGGTTGTTACAGGTTGGTTGGATGAATATCAATGGTACAGGTTGTTACAATGGTATATCTCACAGTGATAGTGTGACAGTAGTTCCATCATTCTACTTCTACGTCAAGATGGTTGGACGAGGCAAGGATAGGTGGTTGTAGCCGAAGAACATAGGGGATTGTAGCCTCCTTCTGTTTGTAGCCAGAGAATTGGGGAGTTGGATCTTCCATCAGGTTGTAGCTTGAGAAACTAGAGGGTTGTAGCCTCCTTCTAGTTGTGGCTAGATAATTGGGGAGTTGGATCTTCCTTCAGGTTGTATCCTGAGAAGCTAGGGGGTTGGAGCCTCCTTCCAGTTGCAGCTGGAAAAAAAAGGAAGTTAGTGCTTCCAATTAATGTAATTTTTAAAGACATATAAGAAAAATCATTTCGTGGTTTTTGACCGCTTTGGGTTTCCACTTAAAACACTAGTGTACTGTGTATGTGTGTGATTGCTCATTTGTTCATTGTTTATTTACTCTGCAACTATTGGATGATAATGCTACATTGATATAACACTTTCATTTTATGGTGAAAAATGATTAAATTGATCTATTACTGATTTATGCCCCCTCTCAGTAATCCAACAATTGGTATCAGAGTCAGTTCCTTCAAGAAACATTTTAACCACTCGAAGGATATCATGCATTATTCTGAGAATGGAGTACCAATGTTTAATGGTCAGAATGGTTTAAAGTATGAGATGTGGAGCATAAGGATGAAAGTATTTTTACAGGAACGTGGACATTATATTTGGATATCAGTTTTTACATGATATGATAGTTCAAAAAGGTCAAAGACTGCAGCCAAGATGGAATTGAAGAAGAATAAAAAAATAGCAATGGATTTCATCTGGGCAGGATTACCTAATCTGGTAAGAGAAAAAGTTGGTAAATGTTCATCAACCAAAGAATTTGGGATAAGTTTCATGACATATATTCTTCACCCATCCCAGATTCATAAAATGCCAAAGAAGAAGAAGATGCAAATCAAGAAGAATTATGTTCACCATGTCAAACAGATTCAGAAGATTAAGAGTACATAATCACCAGAGGTATGTTGTTTTTCTTTAATTGTGAAAAATGTGGACATCTTGAAATAGAATGCCATGAAGGAAATGAGACAAAAAAACTAATTGAAAAGGAAGACAATTATGAAGAAGAATTGATTAGTGCTTTAGATGAACTAAGAGAATAAAACAAGTCACTCAAAAAATAATTGATGAAACAAAAGGAAAGTGTTCACACTTTTGAACAAGCCCAACAGGTCATCGAGAACTTAAGAAATCATCTAGAAGAAGCCAGAAATATCGAAGAAAATATTGAATATCAAAAGCAATATTTGGGAGGCAACATAAAATCACAGAAGGAAGAAGCAGAAATGAGAGAGAAGATATTGACAGATCATCTTAAGGAAAGAACTAATGATCTAAACAGCTTGAGACAGAGTTTGGTCTAGAAGAGAAAGGACTTGAAGAATAAATAATCACATTAAAATTTTATCTTGAAGAAGCGAAAAAGAACAGAAGAAGTCATGAAGTCTCATATAATGAATAAAGAAGAAGAGGTTGAGAAGCTTGAAGAAGAAGTTGTCGCATTGAGAAGTGAAATCATCAAGCTCAACAAGAATGTTGAAGAGACAGAAACATCCACATCAGTTATAGAGAATGAAGAGAAGCACTCTAGGTTGCTATAAAATAAGAATGAAGAAAATAGAAAGAGTTATGCATAAGTACTCAAAGGAAGGAATCATGGTCAACCTGAATCTAAGAAAACTGTTGAAGATACATCGTCAAGAAGACCATCCATGTTAAATCCATAAAGAAACTTCAATCATGATCATGATCAGTCAAGGAAACAATTTAGAAGGAATATGCCACAAAGAAGATTATTCACTTCCAGGTATGCAAATTTATTTTATGGCCATTATTTTTATTGTACTAACTTTGAACATAAGGTTGTAGATTGCAGGGATTATAAAATAAATGTTAAAGCAAGAAATTCCTATGTGGCCCCATGTAACATTGAATGTTACAAATGTCATAACTATGGACACATAGCTAGTGATTTTAGAAGCATGATCAATACTTCCATGAAAGAGAACATTGATATCATATGTAAGAAATTATGGATAAGAAAACAAGAAGAACAAGTGAACAAAGACCAGGTCCCAAAGATCACAAGATTGACAATAAAACAAAATGAAGAAAATTCTACAGAGAAAAAGAAAGATGTCAGATACAAAAAGGTTTGGAAAGAAGGACATGTAAATAAGGAACATGTTCAAGAGATTGTACTTTTAGGCATTGTAGTGAAAGATGAATCCACAAACAGAAAAAAAAAAAGTCAGAGCTCAGAGAGATGATGAATCTACTAATGAAGATGATGATGAATACACATCAAAGAAGGAATTGTTCCGAGCCATTTGGCTTAGAGACTCCTAGGTAACATAAATATTAGACAGGGTGAGTCTATGTGATAGCTGCGATAGAACGAAGAACCATCCTTTGATCATTTTGCATAGTTGAATAGACAGATCCAGAGCAGTCAGGTAGAAGAAGTACAATCAGTGGCAATAGTGAATACTTACTGCTAGTACAATGATAAATGGGTCAACATTATGGACAATTGTGCAGTAAAGTCTTGGATAGTATGGGAAGATATGGATTCATAAGAACACTTATTAGGTTTGGACAGACATATGACAGTGGACAAGAGCATGGATTCATAGATTGTTTCAGAGAGTGGTTCATGGACAAAGGAACATTATCATAGTGGATGATAATTACATAGGAAATGGCTTGAACAATGCAAATGGATTCAAAATTGACAGATATTTTTTGGACACATGCAATGCATACAACAATTCACATTCAAAATAGAGTAATTCTCAAAAACAACAATGACAAAACTCCCTACGATCTATGGAAAGGAAGACCAGAAAATGTGAATCACTTCAGAGTATTTGGAAGCAAATGTTGTATCAAAAGAGAAGATGGTAGAATGGAAAAGTTTGACTCTCATGTGGATATAGGAGTACTTGTTGGTTACTCAAGTACAAAGAAAGCATACAAGTGTTACAATCTGAGGTTGAACAAAGTTGTGGAAAGAATCAATGTAACAATTGATGAAATAGGTGGACATGAATTAGAGGAAGAAGAAAATGAATCAATGGAACAACTTTAAGAAGAAGAAGTAGAAGATGAAGAAGAAGTATACATCAAACAACCAAAAGGATTTCAGTTTTTAGAGAATGCAAATTACATGTGAAAATTGAAAAAGGCCTTGTATGGTCTAAAACATGCTCCTAGAGCATGGTAATCTAGACTAGATAAATATCTACAACATGCAAGGTTCAGAAAAGAAATTGCAGACAATAACCTCTACATCAAGGTAACTCAAGATAGTAGTTTATTAATTGAATTTTATGTTGACGATATTATTTTTGGAAGCAATGATGACAGTTTAAGCCATAAATTTGCAAAGGATATGCAGAATGAATTTGAAATGTCATTACTCAAAGAACTATCCTTCTTTTTGGGTCTTCATATACATCAAAGAAACCAAGGAATTTTTATTTCTCAAACTAATTATATCAGAGAAAGGCTAAAGAAGTTCATAATGGAAGATTGCAAACCGGTTACCACTCCTATGAAAACCAGTTGCAAGTTTAGTAAAGATGATAATTCAAAGTCTACAGACCAGAGTAATACAGGTCAATGATTGGTCGCTTACTATATGTAAAAACATCTAGACCAGATGTAATGCAAGTAGTTGGACAGGTGCCACTATTTCAAGCAACACCAAAGGAATGACATGTCTTAGCAGTGAAGAGGATTTTTAGATATCTCAAAGGAACATAAGAGTTTGGATTATGGTATCCAAAAGAAAATGATTTATCAGTTATTTCCTACACAGATGCAAATTGGGAAGGTTGCATTGATGACTGACGAAGAACCAATGGAGCAATGTTCTACTTGGGTGAGTGTTTAGTATCTTCACTAAATAAGAAAAAATCATCAATATATTTATCTACAACCGAAGCAGAGTATATTGCAACAACATGATGTTGTACTCAAGTTCTATGGATGAAATAAGATTTGACAGATATACAGGTTGAGTATGATGAGCCCATTCCAATCTATTGTGATAATACAAGTGCCATCAATATCTCAATGAACCCGATGACGCACTCCAAGATGAATCACATTCCAATCAAGTATCACTTTCTACAAGAACAAGTTGCAGAGAAGAACATTAGAGTTGAATATGTGCGCACAAAATAACAAGTGGTAGACATCTTTACAAAATCACTTCCATGGGAAGCCTTTTAGTATCTTCTCCATAGACTTAGAGTAATTTCTACTCCAAAATGAATGATTTTGAATGCTTATCTTATATGTATTAGATTTACACGAGGAAGCACCATAAAGAGGACAGTTCAGGTTAGGAGATCAGTTTCAGGAAGAGTTCATTAAGGGGGAGTATCCCCAAGGACAGTTCAATTAAGGGGAGCAACCTCGGATAGAAAGATACATTTTCCATTGATGACAAAGGGGGAGAGATTTATCATATGCAGATCACAGAGGCATGGTTCCAGGGGGAGCCATGGTCATAGGGGGAGCATGAGTGAAATGAATTCAATATTGCATGACATGACTTCTGTATTGCATCATAATGTTTCCATCAATGCCAAATGGGGATATTTTTTATTAATTGGGTCGATTTTCATTGATGTCAACCCTTGAAGAAATTCCGATAGCAAATTCCAGTAGCACAAAGGTATGGGTAATGGACCCAAGTTTTTTTTATGGATAATGGTATGCGTTTTGAAATATTTATAGGTAAGACTATTCTAGATGGATAATACATGTCATGCCATTTCTGGTGGTATGTGGAACATCGCATAACTCCTCACGGTTAGAGAGTTATGGCCATGTGAAGTTGGAGTACCCTCATGAGTCATCTAGAAGCCCCAAAAGGTCAAAGTAGTCAAAGAATTTGCAAAGAAGAAATTATTTAAATAATAAAGTGAAGTGATGAGTGTATTATAAGTCAAAGAGGATGCAAAATAAATTATTTATATAATAAAGTTAGTGGAGAACTTACTAATTATGGAAAGTGGTTAAGTTAAGTGGACAAGTGGTTATAAGTGGGCTAACCCTAAAATAATGAAAATGAGTTAAGATGGTTAAAAGATAACCCCTTAAGGATGCTACATGAAAGTATAAATAAGAGGCAAGGCTCTCTTATTTAAATACACTTGAACCTATTGAATATCATTGAATATATATTTTGTGAAAGGTTATTTTGGTAGGTATTATTGATAGAGAAAAGTATGATAGGAAAAGTGTGGTAGAAAAAGTGTGCCAGAAAAAGTGTGACAAAAAAAGTGCGACAGAAAAAGTGCGACAGAAAAATCATAGCAGAAAAAGTGCGGTAGAAAATCACGGCAGAAAAAGTGCAATAGAAAAACCGCGACAGAAAAAGTGCGGTAGAAAAATCGTGGCAGAAAAAGTGAGGAAAACAAATCACGACAACAACATGGTTGGGGTCTATTTATGAGAGATATGGCACATCGTATTTGAGGTATGTTTTGTGAGCTAGGGTTTATCTCTTGAGATGGTATTTCATATTGAGTATTGTTGCATATATCAGATTTGTTGAGGGATACAGTTGGTATTTGGCATATGGGTATTGGTCTTTTGGTTGTGATGTGTTGTTGAAGTTGTTGGTTTATCTTGAGGCTACATAACAATGAGGTTGTGGCACATGGTTTGATGTAAGGGTTTATGGTATTTGGTTTATGGACAAATTGATGAATTTTTAGATAAATTTTGATGGATATATTGGTGTATATCTTTGGTATATGGTTGAGGTACATGTTGGGTACATGGTTGAGACAAGTAGTTGATGAGTTGACACATACATGGGGTGTATAGTTGATGATGTTGGTACATCTTGATGAGTCATAGTTGATGTGTAGTTGATGCATGATTGGTATATATTTGGTGCATGGTTGATGCACTCATTGATGGTACAGGTTGAGGTACAGGTTGATTATAGGTTGTTTGGTAAATGTTGTTACAAGTTGGTTGGATGTAAGTTAGTGGTATAGGTTGTTACAATCGTATATCTCACAGTGATAGTGTGACAGTGGTTCCATCATTCTTCTTCTACATCAGGGCGGTTGGACGAGGCAAGGACAGGAAGTTGTAGCCACCTTCCGGTTGTAGCCAGAGAACATAGGGGGTTGTAGCCTCCTTTTGGTTGTTGTGAGAGAATTAGGGATTTGGAGTTTCCCTCAGGTTGTATCTTGAGGAACTAGGGGGTTTTAGCCTCCTTCTGGTTGTAGCTAGAGAATTGGTGAGTTGGAGCTTCCTTCAGGTTGTAGCCTGAGAAACTAGGGGGTTGGAGCCTCCTTCCAATTGCAACTGGAAAACAAAGGAAGTTGGTGCTTCCAATGAATGTAATTATTAAAGAAATATAAGAAAAATAATTATTTTGTTTTCTCTCTCTTTGGGTTTCCAAGTAAAACACAGGTGTACTATGTATGTGTGTGATTTGTCATTTGTTCATTGTTTATTTACTTTGTAACTATTGGATGATAATGCTACATTGATATAAAACTTGCATTTTATGGTGAAAAATGATTAAATTTCTCTATTACTGATTCACCCCCCCTCTCAGTAATCCAACTGAATTCTCTATGTGTTATTATTTTATCGACATAACTCTTCTTCTTGTCTTGAGAAACTTTCAAATTATGCTAGATATTTACCATCTTTTCTTCCATTTCTCTTAAAAATTATGGCCCAATCATGGCTCTGGCTGTTGGGTTATCCAAACTTACTAGTGTGTTGTATTTGTATTTTTTTCCATACAATGCTTCAAATGGTCTCATATTCAATGATTCTTGATACCCATTATTATAAGAAAACTAAACTAAAAGGATATAGTGCTCCCACCTGGAAGGATTGTCCATTACATACATTCTCAACATATATTCAATTATTGTTAGGTGATTTATATGTACTAAAAAAGACACTAAACTACCCTCAATTAAATTGTCAACCCAGGGTAAGTAAACTTAGAGTTGTAACAAAATATATGCCAAAGGTAAAAAGGTTGGTACGAGTATAGTCTAACTATGGAAAGCAACTATCTAGGGCTAATATACTCAAGCAAACCTATATAATGAACAAACCCTACTAAGCAAATTGAAACTAGGTAACCTAAGTACTTTTGGGCCAAGGACTGATGGATAGTTCCTAAGAAAGTGAATGAAAACTCTATGTAAAGAAAACTAGTTCATGACAGTAAGCAAAGGTAAACTACTAAGCATACTAAGAAAATGATAAAAGCAAACTACCTTTAACTTTCCAACCTACATTCAATGAGAAACTACCATATCAAAGCAAATAAATAAGCAAGTAAGAAAAAAAACCTATCTATCCTATTAAAGAAAATAGTCAAGCAAGCAAAAACACCTAACTAACCTATTAAAGCAAATAGACAAGCAAGAAAAAGCATAAAGAAAAAGACAAGTAAGCAAAGACTTCTCATTGAACAACTACCTAGCCTAAGAGGCAAGTGAACTAAATGCCTAATGCAAAACTATTTCTCTTGCGTGAAAGGAA
>JZKD02S2327941.1:71032-93924 GCA_000966675.3 Picea glauca
CACCACTACCATGATGGAATCATGTTTCCTTGTTATCTTGGGAAATTTTGTAATGAAATCGATAGTAACAAATTACCATTTCCATTCAAGAATGGGCAATGGCTACATCAATCCCATTGGATCTCTGTGCTCAACCTTTACCTTATAACATTACATGCATGTAGCCAAATAACCAATGACATCTTTGTTCATACCAGGCCAAAAATATCGTCCTCTTACAACTATAATAGTTTTCTGATATTCTATATGTTCAGCATATGGCACATTGTGCATCTTCTCTAAAACCAAATTTGTTAATTCCTTTGAATTAAGAACATAAACTCTGTTTCAGAATAAGAGGATTCCATTCTCTTCTAGTTTGTAATACTTATATTTTCGTTGTACATTATTCTGCTGCATGTTTTCCTTAACTTGCACATAATGTTGGTCTGTTGTTACAACCTCTAAAATTCTATCCTTTAAATTTGTCCCGTGCATACTAATGGTTGTAGCATGCATTTTATGCACCTTTTTGTTGAGTGCGTCAACCACCTTGTTCCATTTTCCTTTAATGTGTTAATTTAAAAGTCAAATTCACTAAGAAACTCTAGCCATCTAGTTTGTCTATAATTTAGTGTTGGTTGTTCAAATAAATATTTCAGACCACCGTGGTTTGTCCTTAATTCAAATTTTCTGCCCATGAGGTAATGCTTCCACATCCTTAAGGCATGACAACTCTAAGTCATTTGTAGCATAATTTATTTCATGCTCTAATTTTCTAGACTCATAACAAATTACATGTCCATTATGCATAAGGAATCCACTGAACCCTTCCTTGCATGCATTTGTGCATACAACAAAATCCTCATCTGAATCTGCAACTATTAAAATAGGTTCCCTCCTTAATAAATCCTTTAAGAACTAAACATTTTCTTCACACTTAATACTCCATTCAAACTTTACTCCTTTCTTTTGCAAATATGTTATTGAGTGTGCAATATTGGAGAATCCGACAATGAATATACTATAATAACTAGCTAGACCCATAAATGATCTAACCCTTGAAATGTTTGTTGGTGCTGGCCAACTTTTGATTGCTTCAATATTTTTTGGATCCACTATTATTCCATATTTTGAGACAATGTGACCCAAATAATGGATATGCTTTTGATATAAAGTGCATTTACTCAACTTGGAATACAATTGGAGATCTCTCAGCACTTGTAGCACCATCCTTAACTATTTCTCATGCTCCTCCTTTGTCTTGGAATAGATAGGAAGATCATCCAAGAATACAATGACAAACTTGTCCAGGAAATACATGAAAACCCCATTCACCATACACATAAATATAGATGGTGCATTTTTGAACCCAAAAGGCACCACCACAAATTTATAGTGTCCATCCCTCACCCTAAAGGTTGTTTTTCTAGCGTCTTCTTCTATGATTCTCACTTGATGATATCTTGACCTCAATTCAAACTTGGAGAATATCCTTTCTCTTTTTAGCGGATCAAAAAGATCACCAATCCTTGGAAAATGATATTTATTCTTGACTGTAACCTTGTTCAAATGTTTGAAGTCAATACACAACCTCAACATTCCATCTTTTTTCTAGATAAAAAGAACACTTGGTTATATGCACCCTTTATTCAAGAACGCTTCTAGCTCTAAAATATCTCAGACATATATATGCCTTGGAATACCTTGCACTAGTTATGCTTGAATTCACTTCTTCATAAAGACATGTGAAAACCTTATTATATCAATGTAAGACAACACGATGCTTTTCCAGCCAATCTATATGAATGAGGCAGTCATAAGACCCAAGTGGTATGGTGTTCAAATCTACCTTAGTGTTAATTCCATTCATATGTGTAGGGCATTTTTTAACAAGATCATTAATTCTTCTCTTGGTTCCAGTAACTAGTTGAACTAATCAAGATTTTTCATTCTTACATTTATTTAGTTTAAATATTTCAACTAGATTTCGATTCATATAGCTATATATGACTAGCTCTAAAATCAATCAAAATAGTTATGCGATGATTATCCATCTTACCTTCCACTTCAATATTGTGGGATTTATAGTCTTCTTGTCTATTGTCCAAGGCTACATAGATCCTTGGAATGATTCTACTAACATCTTATACAATCTCCTCTTGTTTTATGCTATGCATAGTATTCATTTTATCTCCCCGGTGAGGAAAATATTTATACAAATGAATCCTTCACATCCCCAACACTTTATGGGATGTTATATTGGCCTCTTTCCCAAGGACTATGTCATTTTTTTATCACCTTGAGATGGTTGTTCTTGTTTATGTGCTTGAGAACTATTCCTTTTGAAGTGTGACTTGAATCCTTTCTTCCTTTGATCCATATTTCCTTTATTCTTGTCATCCCGAGAAATTTGGAAAATTGACCTTCCTATGTTCTACACATACAAATACTTGGCCTTTCTTATGGATTCTTCTAAATTCATGGGCTCATCAAACTTAATTTTATCCTTGTAGAAAGATGGAAGTCCACTCAAGAACATCTGAATTTTTACCTTCTCATCCTTGATGAAGCTCACATACCTGAGAAATTCTAATAACTTTCTCTCATATTCATCCATGGTCATGTTCCCAAGTTTGAGTTTAAATAACTCTTGCATCTTCTTGTCATAATATTTCTATGAAAAGTATTGTTTCTGAAAATATTTCTTCAACTAATTCCAAGAAATTCTCTTCTCATCAATGTGCTTAACTTACTTCAGCCGATCCCACCACATAGATGCCTTCCCTTGAAGGTGGTAGGATGCAATTATGGTCGAGTGCCCCAGGGAACGATGGTGTTCATGCTTGCTAACACTCCTTGATTGTCTAGAACCTCCATGATCATCTCTCCTATCATGAGATCTAGATGTTTCCACTTGAATTTCACTATCTTCCTGCTTTGTGATAGAATCTTTGTTGACTTGATTCTATAGCATATTCAATATTTTTAGTATATCCTCCTTATCTTTCATGATTTTTTCATTATCAACCCTATAACTCTACACTTCTCTTTGCAGGTTTCTCATAGTTACAAGATCCTTCCCATCTCTTCTTCCATTAGAATCTCTATCAACATTTCCCCTGATGACCTATGATTTCTTGTTCATGGTTATAAGACCCTTGTGCATCTTCCATATCTCTAATTTTCATATAATAACTAAAGTCTCATTTCCAATATCTCTAGTTCTGAAAGAATGTGCATGCAATAATTGCTATTATAATTAAGCATATTGCAAAATATTTATTAATTAGATAACAAGTTATTATTGTCATTAATTTATGAAGAATGCAATGCAACAAGTCAGAATCTAATTCCTTAACTAAATTTGTCTTTGAAACAACTATCCAATGGCTGTACTCATGCCTCATTGTGAGCTCTTATCAGAAAGTTACAACATTCACATGCTACAATTTCCACATTTTTTCTTCTACATAATTAATTTATTACTTTATGAGAAACTTTTAGCACCCAATTAAAAAAATTTGGTGCACGGATGTCTTCTCCTCCTCAATACCTTTCCAGTGATTATTTTTTTTTTTCCCAAATATGAGCTCCGAGTTGAAAGTTATGGTCTAGAGAAGTTTTGTCTATTTTTCCCAATTTATCCATGTATACTACAAGTCCCTTATTTCTCTTCTTGCACATTTTTACATACCTAAATCTCAAATCTGGATCCATGGCTATCTTCTATGGTTCAAAATATTTCCATAGACTAATTTTGTGCCTCAGACCGACTTCTAAGAAAGGAGATATTCCCTCTAGAAGTAAATTGGTATCAAAATTTTACCTTAACTGTTTTAGTTGTAATTTCCTCATATGAGATTTGTTTTTCACTCAAAGTAGCTCATTGGATATCTCTCCTCAAGTTCTTTTATTTAATCTACAAGGTACACTTTGATATCATGGGTTTTGATTTCCAAAAAAATGGTGTTTAAGGACTCAAAACCACCCCGCAAGTTAATGACCATAAAAAAACCGAATTATTCATATAAATTTGATTGTTTTACTGTTATAATAGCCTCTTAAATCCAAGTTATTGATCTCAAATCAAGTGAAATATGAATCGTTGATATGTTAATACTTTCTAAACATCATGGATCAATTTCCACCATCAATCAACAAATTAAAACAATATGTGCCATTGATACAAGCTCTATCGACGATCGGTGATTAACATTTCCCATTAGATGCACACAATGCTTTTCTAAAATTACTGACCCAACTGTTGGTCATTGACCCTTTCCCTTGGAATCCAATTGCAATACATCTCTAAATTTTTTGACCCAACCATCACCCATAGACCATCGATTATTTTCATTGGATGATGAAACATTCTCTCAATTTGACTGAACCAACCATCGAACATTCTTGTTGACTATACAAAACACTTCTCCAATTTGACTGACCCAACCATTGTCCATCGTCCATTTCTTGGATGATGTGGAAATTGATGACGTGGAATGAAATGTAGAGTCTTATGTGGCATGACACATAAAATATAACATGGAACTATGGCTAATGTGGCATGACACATGGATGTTGACGTGGCATGAAAATTCATCACCCTATTTCCTTCATTGAACATTATTCATTTCTCTTGGATGACCTGAACACCTCGTCGATTCGGCCAACACACGACAATTTTCCATCGACCATCGGTGATTTCCCTTATTCGATCGAAACACTTTTCTAACTTGACTGACAACTTACCATTTGTCATCGGTGATTTCTGTTGGTGACTAAAACTATTCTCCAATCCATCCAATCTAACCACTAGTCATCGATGAATTCCTTTGGCCAACTCCAACAATTAGAAAAAAATTGATTGAATTCCCGATGAATATGGACCCTCGATCTCCCAGTCAAAAATTTGTTGGATGGTTGGTTTGGATAGTTGGTTGTCATTGATTTCAACCCTTAGATATTGATGTCAACTGATGATGCACACAACCCTCAACCCACAGGTCGGAAGGTCCACGTACAGAAGATCTTTTCCCCTTACACTGGCCCGAAGAAATTTCACAATGGCTCTTCTATTTCCCTTTTGGGAAATCTGCACCCACAACTGACCTTGGGAAATTCCCCCTTATACTTCGGGAGATCGGACTTCGCACTTTCGTGAATCCGGTGGTCAAGCGCTTTGTCTCTCAATCTCTAAAACCTCTAAAATAGTCAACGCTTGATCTTTTCTCTCTCTCTCTGTTTTAGATTTCTCCTTATCGCGATTTCGACGGTCGCGATGTCAAGCAACTCATTCTCGAAACCTGATTTACCAAAACTCCGATGCGCTCACAAGATTTGACCTTTCAATGGTCCTTCACTCCATCAAAACTTCAGACTTCGCGATATCACAAATCCTAATGCAAAGAATTCAGGTTTTTACCCCACGAAACCCCGAAATGGTCAACGAAATTTGACTTCCGTGCTGATAGTACGCCACCTATCCACCTTGCTGATTCCATGGCCCACCAAATCCTTTCGGCCTTCAGGACTTCACATTTCATGATTTCGCGAGTCCTATTGCCAAGATTACGGGACTTCCACTCACGAAAACCCGAAATAGAAGTTCACAGGTAAATCCAATGGCTCCTGTGGCTTGGATCTACGACTCTACTCCCCCTGAGCTTAGAACCTTTGGGAATACTTGCCGTAACTCCCCTACTCTTCCATGAGATCTAACGGTTCAAGGGACTTCATGAATTCTCCACAGAGAATTCTGATCGTCCATATTTTTCTTTCACGAGGGATTCTGCAAATCGTTACTAATTAAATTTCTACGGTACTTAACTGCCTACGACCCAACTTGCAATGCTTTCTCACTGGTTTCAGTGCACAAGATTCTTGTGCCTCTGACAACGAATTTGAAGGCTTTATCTTTCCTGAGCTTTCTCCAACTCTAATTCTTGAAGAAGACTCTTGCACGCACTCCTTGCGACAACTTCCTTAATTACTCTAAGGAATTGGAACCTATCGACTCTACACACTCTTGCAGCAGCAGTCTCTCAACAATCCTTCAAGTTACCAACCCTAAACCTCTACTTGGCCTGCGCACACCTTGCATGGATACGGTGCCCAACTACACTTCTGAGGGAATGAGAACAAAACCTATTTCTCCTGAGCTTTCAGAGACAAACCTCTGATTACTTTGTCGACACACTCCTTGTGGAAAATTCAACTGCACTCCTTGTAGGAACTCTTGCTCAGATAGAGAAACAATTGAAACTCATTTATCTTAGTCTCTCTCTCTCTTAGATTTCAAACATTCAACAAGAAATCATTCATACATAGCATAAAAGCAATTGCATGATAGAAAGAGTAAAACATCCATGAGCATAACATTCAACAGAGAATATATGAACACAATGAGTTTGAATCACAACCTTCTTGTATTAATTCAGAATTTCTATACATGGAGTTTGGCTACACAGCTCTCTTCTTCTCCTCTTCTATGCTCTCCTTTATCTGTTATATCCTTCTGTTCTCTTCTATGCTCTCCTCTATCTGTTCTATCCTTCTATTCTCTTCTATGTTACAATACACAATGAGGGTGTCTATATCCCATTTCCCTCTCTCATTCTAATCTGTCTAATCTAGAATTAAATTCTATATACTTGCATTAACTACCATAAATGCCTTCTACCTAATAAGGACAAGAGTAGATCGCTCAAGGTCTGTTTACATTTTACAAGTGCACCTCCACTTGATGGTTTCATTAATGGTTCAAGATATTTCTAAATTTGTGCTGGTTACTTTTCCAGCTGTCCTTTATCTCCGCGCTGGCTTGCTTGAGATGCTCTTGCATCATACTCCTTGGCTTGAAAATTTTCATGGGCTCCTGTCCATGAGCTCGCGTACAGTGTGTCCATGCCTATGGACCTCTGCTTCATTCTCCCAGCTGGCATATTCAACTAGATGGCCCTTCCACTTGACCAAATATTTGAAGTATTTCTTTCGCCTGGTCTTCTTGCTCACTCTTTTGTCTAGTATGCGCTCCATTTGTGGCTTTTCTACAACTGGCATCTGCTTTGTCCACTAGACTTCTGGCTGTTCATTTCCTCCTTCTACTTCTTCATATTTATATGGGTACAAATCCGAGATATTGAATATTGGAGAAATTTCGATCCCATCGGGTAATTCAATCTCATAAGCATTTGTCCCAAATTTCTTTAAGACCTTACATGGTCCAATTTTCTTCATCTTCAACTTATTATATGTTCCTCTCGGGAACCTTTCCTTTCTCAAATGTGCCAGAATCAAATCACCAACCTCAAATTGAAGTTGTCTCCTGTGTTGGTCTGCTCCACATTTATATTCTTGGCTTGAATTCTGTAAATGCTCCTTCACCTGGTTGTGAAGTTCCTTCATCGCCTCTACGAAATCTTCTACACTAGCGCTCCTAGTTGTATTTTGTTCTGAATCCCTCATCTCAGAAATTCCTCTCGGCTGCATGCCATAGACAATATGAAATGGACTTTTCCCCGTGCTTCTATTAACTGAGTCTTTATAAGCAAGCTCTGCCTGTGGTAATATGTTGTCTCATTGGATATGGTGTTCTGTCACCAGGCTTCTCAGCAAGTCTCCCAGACTTCTGTTCACCATTTCTATTTGTCCATCCATCTGAGGATGATAAGCTGAACTAAACGACAAGTTAGTTCCTAGCTTCTTCCATAAGGTCCTCTAAAAGTGTCCTATGAACTTGGTGTCTCGATCTGAAACTATGCTCCTTGGTAAGCTGTGAAGTCGAATGACTTCTTTGAAAAACAGATTCGCAATGTGAGTTACGTCACTAGTTTTATGACATGGAATGAAGTGTGCCATTTTGGAAAATCTATCCGCCACCACAAAGATTGAGTCGAAACCCTTTTGTGTTCTTGGCAACCCCAATATGAAATCCATGCTGATTGCATCCCATGACTTCTCAGGTATGGGAAATGGTTGATAAAACCCTACATTCTGTCTCCTTCCCTTTGAATGCTGGCAAACTTTGCATCTGTCTATGAATCTCTTGACGTCTGCTCACATTTCCGGCCAAAAATATGACTCATTCAATTTTGCGAACGTTTTGTCGTGACCAAAATGTCTTGCCAATCCTCCACTGTGTTTCTCCTTCTGCAAATTCTCCCTCATGGAGCATTTTGGAATACATAGCTGATTACCTTTAAACAATAATCCTTCCTGGATCATGTGTTCTGCCCATTTTCTTCTATCTCCAAGAATTGGATTCTCAGTTGCTTCGTACACCTCCTTAAAATCTGAGTCATCCCTGTACATGTCCCTGAGATCATCAAAACCCAATGTTTTGACTTTGAACTCCTGCAATAGCAAACATTTCTTGCTCAAAGCATCAACAAATTTGTTAGCAGTACCAGAAATGTGTTTAATCACAAAAGTGAAATTCTGCATATATTCAACCCATTTAACATGTCTCTGATTCAACTTTTCCTGTTGAGTCACAAACTGCAGTGCATGATTGTCACTGTATAAGACAAACTCTTTCGGGATCAAGTAATGCCTCCATTTCTTCAATGCTTGGATGATAGCATAGAACTCCTTATCATACGTGGAGTATTTCACCTTCGCTTCATTCATCTTCTCGCTGAAGTATGCTATCGGCCAGTCCTCTTGACTCAAAACTGCCCCTAGTGTAAATCCACTTGCGTCTCATTTCACTTGATGTCTTTTGGAAATCCGACAACACCAGAATTGGTTGTTCCGTGATCTTCCTCTTCAACAGATTAAAACTCTTCTCAGCCTCTTCTGTCCAGTGAAAATATTTGTGTCTTTTCTTCATTGTATCCATCATTGGTTCACTAATTCCACTAAAATTCCTGATGAATTTTCGGTAGAAACTAGCCAATCCGTGAAAACTTCTCACCTCAAAGATATTTTTCGGTGATGGCCAATTCTTGATTACCTCCACCTTCTTTGGATCCATCCTCAACTCATCTGCAGAGATAACAAATCCACGATAAATGAGCTCTGTCTTCATGAATGAGTACTTCTTCATATTTATCAACAGCTTCTCTTGATGTAACCTCTTCATCACTGTAGCCAAATGTTTCAGATGCTCTGCCATTGTTTTACTGAAAACTAGTATGCCATCCAGATATACGATAACAAAATTTTCGATGAAATCCCTTAGGACTTCGTTCATCAACCTCATGAAGGTGCTCGGTGCATTTTTTAAGCCAAATGACATCACAATCCATTCATACAACCCTTCGTTTGTTTTGAAGGCTGTCTTCCACTCATCACCTTCTCTCATACGAATTTGATGATAACCACTTTTCAAATCAATCTTTGAAAACAATGTTGCTCCACTCAAGAAATCCATCAAATCATCCATCCTTGGCAATGAGAATCTGTACCTGATGGTTATCTTGTTAATCACCCTCGAGTTAGTACACATCCTCCAGCCTCCTTCATTCTTCAGACTGAGTACTGTTGGAATAGCACACAGACTCAAGCTTTCTCTGACGAAACCCTTGTCCAACAACTCTTGGACTTATCTTTTAACCTCTTCGTTCTCCTGCAGCGTCAATCTGTATGCGTCTTTGTTCGGAAAATTGGCTCCTGGTATGAGATCAATATGATGACTCACACTCCTAATCAGTGACAATGAACGAGGTAGTTCATCCACTACTATGTCAGCGAACACTTCTAGCAGTTCCTAAACTTCTTTTGGTAAATCATCCACTCTTTTGCTGGTCAAAACAATTCTAGGCTTCCTAACCACAATGAATTGTGGTTCCTCCTTCTTCTTGACCTCTGTAAGAAGTTCCTTCCCACTCATGAGAAGTACGGTGTTACTTACTTCTAGTTTCACCTCCTTATCCTTGATTGGAAGCAACATGTGAGTTCTCCCATTCTTCTCTACGGTGTATGTGTTCATTCTCCCATCATGAATCACATTCTTGTCATATTTCCATGGTCTACCCAACAATAGATGACAAACATCCATGGGAATAACATCACAGAGTATCTTATCATTATATCCTCCTATCTTAAACTCAACTAAACATTGTTTAGTGACAGTTACCTGATGTCCTTTTTGTAGCCACGAAACTCGGTATGGTCTTGGATGGTCAATCGTCTCCAGCTCCAGCGTTTCTACCATCTCTGTAGAAACGAGATTATCCGTGCTACCACTATCCAAAATAACCTTGAATACCCTATCCTTGGTCTTGCAAGAAGTTTGGAAAAGTTTGCTTCTTTGAACTGAACTCTCCACCTCCTTCTTTGGTGTCAAAAGAGCTTTTCGCATCATCAACGATCTTCCGCCTTCAGCATCTTCTTCCTCAACATCTCGCCTCTGTGCTTCAGCGATGTGAGTCTCTCCTCCTTATTTCTTTTTATATGGACACTCGTAAGACTTGTGCCCATTCTTTCCACATGTGAAGCATGTTATTACTCCACCTCTTCCCCTTTCTCTACCTTTGGTACGAGGAAAAGTATTATTATCAGCATAATCTCCTCTCTGCTTGGCATGTTTCCCTCTCTATTCAACATATTTCCCTCGCTGTGAGCTTCCACCTCTCTCAGTTTGAGTCTGATGTTTCTTCCAGTCCTCCTTGGGCTTCTGATATTTATCCTGGGCAACTAATTTGACTTTGGGCTGACTTTTGCCTCAGCCTCTTTGACCCTGCTTTCGGCTCCGCTTCTCTTCTGCTTTTAGAGCCATCTGATAAGAATCTTCTACCATTCGTATGGTTACCATTCTCATCTCATCCTAAATGTCGTATCTCAGGCCATTCATGTATCTGGCAACTTTTTCATCATCGCTTTACCGATGACCTGCCCTGATGTTCAGCCTGTAGAATTCTTCAGTGTATTCTTTCACTATCATCAGTTTCTGTCTTAAGTTTTGCATTCTTTGAAATAGAGTAATCTGTTAATCTCTGGGGATGAATTTCTCCTTCACCTTTGTGATCATTCTGTCCCAGCGCTTGATCTTCTGCTTGCCTTTGCAGCGTTTGTCAGCTTGTAGTTCATCCCACCAAAATGCTACGTGTCCCTTCAATCTCATGACAACATGTTTGACCTTCTTGTCCTCTTTGACATATTCATAGTCAAAGTATGTGTCTAGGGATCTAATCCAGTCTAGAAGCTCCTCTCCATCCAGATTTCCCTCATAAACTGGAATGTCCATTTTCGTTCTTGCACCCATTCTTGCTATAACCCTAATCAAACATTCGTTTATTGCATCTTCAACAACAACTTCTTCTTCATGTTCAGCCTCAATTTCACTTTCGGAATCACTAAGATCCACAGCACTGACTGTACGCCTTTGTGTTGTCTCCATGTCCTCAATTCTAGCACGTAAATCACACATTTCTTTTTCCATGGCTAGATCAGTCATCTGCCTACCTCTTCTTCTTGACATTTCCCTCTCCTCTAGTGGATCGAGTGTTTGTCTATCCCTTCTCCTTGGCGGCATGGTGAATTCTCTTTTTCTCTGCTAAAGAAAGCAAAGAACCTTTCTGAGCTCTGATACCAAACTGATGATGCACACAACCCTCAACCTGCAGGTCGGAAGGTCCACGTACACAAGATATTTTCCCCTTACACTGGCCCGAAGAGATTTCACAATGGCTCTTCTATTTCCCTTTTGGTAAATCTTCACCCACAACTAACCTCGGGAAATTCCCCCTTATACTTCAGGAGATTGAACTTCGCACTTTTGCGAATCTAGTGGTCAAGTGCCTTGTCTCTCAATCTCCGAAACCCCAAAAACAATCAATGCTTGACCTTTTCTCTCTCTCTCTCTCTCTGTTTCGGATTTCTCCTTATCGCGATTTCGTCGGTCATGATGTCAAGCAACTCGTTCCCGTGATTCCTGAAACCCAATTTACCAAAACTCTGATGCGCTCGCAATATTTGACCTTTCAACGGTCCTTCACTCTGTTGGAACTCTAGACTTCGCGATATCATGAATCCTAATGCAAAGAATTCGGGTTTTTACCCCACGAAACCCTGAAATGGTCAACGGAATTTGACTTCCGTGCCGATAGTATGCCACTTTTCCACCCTGCTGATTCTGTGGCCCACCAAATCCTTTTGGCCTTCGAGACTTCACGTTTCATGATTTCGCGAGTCTTGTTGCCAAGATTACGAGACTTCCACTGGTGAAAACCCGAAATAGAAGTTCACGGGTAAATCCAATGGCTCCTGTGGCTTGGATCTATGACTCTACTCCCCCTGAGCTTAGAACCTTTGGGAATACTCACCGTAACTCCCCTACTCTTCCGTGAGATCTAACAGCTCACGGGACTTCACGAATTCTCCACAGAGAATTCCGATTGTCTGTATTTTTATTTCACGAAGGCTTCTGCAACTCATTACTAAGTGACTTTCCACAGTACTTAACCACCTATGACCCAACTTGCAATGCTTGCTCACTGGTTTCAGTGCACAAGCTTCCTGTGCCTCTGACAACGAATTTGAAGGCTTTATCCTTCCTGAGCTTTCTCCAACTCTGAGTCTTGAAGAAGACTCCTACACGCACTCCTTGTGGAAAATTCCTTAATTACTCCAAGGAATTGGAACCCGTTGACTCTGCGCACTCCTGCAGCAGTAGTCTCTCAACAATCCTTCAAGTTACCAACCCTGAACCTCTACTTGACCTGCGCACACCTTGCATGGCTCTGGTGCCCAACTGCACTTCTAAGGGAATGAGAACAAAAGCTATTTCTCCTGAGCTTTCAGAGACAAACCTCTGATTACTTTGTCGATGCACTCCTTGCGGACAATTCAACTGCACTCCTTGTAGGAACTCTTGCTCAGATAGAGAAACAATTGAAACTCATTTCTATTACTCTCTCTCTCTCTCTCTCTCTCTCAGATTTCAAACATTCAACAAGAAATCATTCATACATAGCATAAAAACAATTGCATGACAGAAAGAGTAAAACATCCATGAGCATAACATTCAACAGAGAATATATGAACACCATGAGTCTGAATCACAACTTTCTTGTATTAATTCAGAATTTCTGTACATGGAGTTCGGCTACACAACTCTCTACTTCTCCTCTTCTATGCTCTCCTCTATCTTTTCTATCCTTCTATTCTCTTCTATGCTCTCCTCTATCTATTCTATCCTTCTATTATCTTCTATGTTACAATACACAATGAGGGTGTCTATATCCCATTTCCCTCTCTCATTCTAAACTGTCTAATCTAGAATTAAATTCTATCTACTTGCATTAACTACCATAAATGCCTTCTACCTACTAAGGATGAGAGCGGATCGCTCAAGGTCCATTTACATTTTACAAGTGTGCCCCCACTTGATGGTTTCATTAATGGTTCAATATATTTCAAAATTTGCACTGGTTACTTTTCCGACTGTCCTTTATCTCTGTGCTGGCTCGCTAGAGATGCTCTTGCATCATCAACCCTTGGTGAGGTCTAGATATGTTGTATAGTTGATTGACATTTGTATGATTGAGATTGATGGTGAGTTAGATGGATGCATTTGATGTAGACTACATGAAGCCCTAGAGGTGTGGTTATGGAATAAAAATTTGATCAAGGAAAAATGTCATGAAGGACAGTGTAAATTCAAGTATCTCACTCATGGATGGATATTCCTCATCATGCCATTTCCGGTGATAGGTGGTATGCCACGTGGTTCCTCACGCTTGAGGAGTTATGAGGTCATGGAGTTGGAATCCCCAAAGATGGGTCAAGAAGCCCCTATGGAAGCCTCAAATATGGGTTAAGAAACCCCTAATTGGTTGCAAGTAAAGAGTAAAGTTTTTGTAACAAGAAAGTTCAAGAATCCGTAAAGTTAAGGAAAGAGGTTACGTAGAAAAAGTATATATACACCTAAAGAAGTCACTCATAAGTACATTTTACACACACATTCTATTGGATATATTCTATGTGATTAAATGATTCTTATCTGAGGTAAACAAGGAGGTATGAGTTCATAGGTAATATGAAGTAAAGAAGGTCGAAATTGCAAGGGAGGATGAAGTCTTGTGAGGATGTGTTCTAAGGTATTTTATTTACAGGTCATATTCCCATTTTAATTATAATTTTTTTTATATAATGATTCAGATAGTAAAACCTATAGGATATTGAGATGACATATCAAGGTACCTTTGTTATAAATTTCAACTTTTGTATCATTGTATTTTGGGAGATACACTCTGTGGAAGATAGGGTTTTTGGCTAGTCCTGCAACTAGTCGCAAACAGATTTTCCGGGTAAAAAGGTCATAAATTATTCATAGAAGATCCAAATTTAGTGAGAAAAATTTTATTGGATAGAGTACAGTCCTTATTAAGTTTTATGTGACTTTCATATCCATATATTAAACATTCCACGTGTGGCATGCTCAACAAGTTTGCTATCTAGAATAAGATAGAATTCAACAAGGTATCCCATTTTTGCTATAACTCCTTTTCTGGGAGGTTTCAAGCAGTGAAAACTAAAAGAAATATAGAGACAATATTGAATAATATTTTGTACAATTTTCATATCTTTATTCACTACAAGTACGAATTTATTCTAGTTGAAAGTTAGAGTTTGTGACTAATCCAAAAACTAGTGTTGTGAGACTAACATAAAGTTTGATGAATATGTTATTCTCTTCTTGTTGAAGTTGACGAAGGTCTCCAGGTCTATGATCGCATAATACAGGTCTATTAAAAATTTATATGTATGTTTATATGCATGTTTTGAGGGTTACATGTTGATGATGTTATGGTATATGCTTGAGGCTTATTCTTGGTATACTATTGAAGCATTGGCACATAGTGTATGGTTGTTATTAATATTGATACAGTTTTTAGGATCACACTTGTTATATGAAAAAATATGTATGAGATACATTTCTTGGTGATGTTGGTACTTTGTTTAGGTACACCATTGATGGTACTTGCTTGATATATCCTATGATACTTGGTGTATGTCATGATTGAGTGATATGATATATGGTTGAGATACATAGTTGGTACTTGGTATGGTGTTTATGTACATGGTTTATGGTTGAGGAATATGGTATAGTTTATGGTGCATGGTTGATGTACGGTTTGGCACATGTGTTGGTGAATGGTTTATGCACGGTTTGGTACAGTTTGATGGTGCATGGTTGATGCACAATTTGGTATAGGCATTGGTGCATGGTTGATGCACTTGTTGTGGTATAGGTTGTAGTACACAATTGATACTTGGTATGGTACAGGTTGATGTTTTGGTACATGATTTGGTACATGGTTGAGACACATATCTTGTGATGGTATGTTGGTGATCTTGGTACATGCTTGGTAGAGGCATGTGTTGGTGATGTTGGACATATATTTAAGAGGTGTCCTTGGTATATGATCCATGTGAGAGGATCTGGTTAAGTATCAGTGACAGTGATAGGTTGTACAAGTTGATTAGTGACAGGTTGGATATAGTAATATGTCACAAATTGATGTGACAGAGGGAGTGACAATGATAGTGGTAGTGGTTGTGGTAGTGACAGTTGGTCTACACTTATATTTAAGGGATAAAGGATGAGGCAAGGAAAGGGGGTTGTATCCTCCTTCCGATTAGATCTGAAGAATTAGGTTATTGGAGCTTCCTTTAGGTTGGAGGCTGAGAACTAGGTCATTGTATCCACCTTCTGGTTGGAGTCGGATAACCTAGGGGGTTGTATCATCCTTCTAGTTGGAGATAGGGAATTCAAGGAGTTGTAGCTTCATTCGGGTTGGAGATTCCTTTGGGTTGGAGACTGAGAATAGGGGGTTGTATCCTCCTTCCAGTTGCAGCTAGAGAATTTGGAAGTTGGTGCTTCCTATGAATGAATTCTTGATATATATATATAAGAAATAATTTTGTAGTTTTATCCCATTTGAGTTTCCACGTAAATACTGGTGTACTATGTATTTGTTGTGATAATGCTTATGATATATTGAATGCAATCATATATGATACATTGATGATAAAGTGTTGAACATTGTTGATAAAGTGAAAGAATATATATTGCGGTTAAAAGTGGTATAAAGTGCTCATATTGATTCACCCCCCTCTCAGTATTCCAACAATTGGAATCAGAGAAGGTTCCTTCAAGGATACAATTTAACCACTAGAAGGTAGATCATGGAGTACAATATGAATGGAGCACCAATGTTCAATGGTCAAAAGGGTCTGCAGTATGAATTGTGGAGTTGCAGGATGAAGGTATTTTTATAGGAACAAGGATATGATGTTTGGCACTCAGTTGTTATAGGATAAAATGATACCAAGAAACCAAAGAATGCAGCCATAAAGGAATTGAAAAGGAACAAAAAAATAGAAATGGATTTTGTCTTGGAAGGATTGCCTAATTCAATAAGGGACAAAGTGGGAAAGTGTTCATCATCTAAATAACTTTTGGATAAGATACATAATCTCTACTTTGATGAATCTCCCATCATAGAGCCAGATAATTCTAAATAAGATGTAGGTACATAACAAGAATAAATTTTCTCATCATGTCAGACGGATTCAGAAGAAGAAGAGCACAAAATCAACATAAGTGAGTTATTTTGCTTTACTTGCGAAGAGAGTGGACATCTTGAAATTGAATGCCCTTATTTGAAGAATGAAAAAAAAAAGGATGTTGAAACAATATTAATCAATTCTCTAGATGAACTAACAAAATAAAGGAAGAAGAACTAATCACTTGAGGATAAATTAGTCAAGAATAATTCTCAAGAAATTTATGAAGAATCCCAACAGGTCATCGTGAAACTAAAATCTCAGCTAGAACAAGTCAGAAAGCTTGAATAAACATTCAAAATTTATATGGAAGAGAATAAGTGTTTTGAATTCGAAGTAGAAGCACTAATAAAGGAAGAAATGAAAGAGAAGAAGTGTTTGGAAAAAAAAATAAAAGAAGCATAAAAGAGAGAGAACATTTTCACAAACCATCTTAAAGAAATAACCGAAGACTTAAATAAACTTGAAGCAAAATTTGGTCAAGAAGAAAGAAGACTTGAAAATGAAATCATCTACGTGAAGTTCCAACTTGAAGAAGAAAAACAAATAGAAGAAGTCATGAAAATTCAAATGATGAAGAAAGAAGATTAGGTTGAGAATATTGAAGAAGAATTTGTCCCATTGAGAAGTAACATCGTCAATCTCAATAAGAACATTGAATAGAAAAAAACATCCACAACAACAATAGAGAATGAAGAGAAGTATTCTAGGTTGCTTGAAAAGAATAATGAAGAAAATAGTAAGAGTTATTTAGAAGTACTCAAAGGAAGGAATCATGGTCAACACTAATCAAAGAAGAATGAGTATAATAGAGATACATCTTCAACAAGACCTTCCACATTCATGAAGCAAAGAAGTTTCAACCATAATGAAGCGATCCAAAAAAGAGAAGACCATGATCAGCCAAGGCAGGGATTTAGAGGGACTACAAAACAAAGAAGATTATTCACTCCTAGGTATGTAAATTTATTTTATGGCCATTATTTTTATTGTAGTAACTTTGGACATAAGGTTGAATATTGCAGGGATTATGGAAGAAATGTTCAAGAAATAAATGCTTATGTGGCCCCACATAACATTGAATGTTACAAATGCCACAAAAATGGACACATAGCTCGTTATCATAGAAGCATGATCAATACTTCCATGAAAGAGAACAATGATATTAAATATAAGAAAGTATGGAAAAGAAAACAAGAAGAACGGATGAATAAAAACTAGGTTCCAGAGATCACAATATTGGCAATACTATGAGATGAAGACAAATATACAAAGAAAAGGGAAGATGTCATATGTAGAAAGGTTTGGAGAATATTTCAAATAAAAGAAGAAAAGGTTCCAAAGATCACAGGTTTTGCAGTAGTACGAGAAAGAAAAGAAGAGAAAGTGAACAAAGAACAAGCCCAAGATATTGTACTTTCAGGAATTATAGTGCAAGATCAATCCACAAGAAGAAATAAAGAAGTCAGATTTCAGAAAGATGATGAGTCTACATATGGAGAAGAAGATTACATCGCATCATAGTAGGTATTTTTCTGAGCCATCAGGCTTGGAGTATCCTAGTAAATATGAATATTGAACAAGGGAGTAAGTGCATTAGCTACCAAATATCAATGAAACATCCTTTGATTAGTGTGATATATTTGTAGAGACAGATTCAGACTAGTTAGAAATAAGAAGTACATAATGAAAAATCAATCGATCAAGAAAGCAATGTTCCCACACAAGTGTCAGTTGGCAAACATTTATGATTATATTCATGCAGAGATATCTTCAGTATAAGTCCAAACATACAGATTTTGGTTTACACTAGATACATTTATGTGATGATCAATTGAATCCATATAGTACAATGATATATGGGCCTGCATTGTGGACAATTGAGTAGTAGGGTTATGGACAATTTTGTGACATATGGACATAGATGGATTCATGAGATGCATAACAGGTACAAGAAACATGGTTCAGATGCATAGAAGAATATTTATAATTGGAATAAGTGGAATCATTTGGAGTCAGTTGGTCAAATAAAGGAAAGAAGTAAAAGGAACATTAGAATAGGGAAAGAGAAATCATCAGCAGAAGCTATATCATCAGAAGGACATTGTTGAACAATATGGTCAAGTGAACATGACAAGTAAATGAAGAGATCAAAATTTGAATGTTTTTTATATATGTTAGTGAAATTCAAGAGGAAGCACCAATGGACAATAAACAAAATTGGAAGAGAGGAAAGGAAACATATACATCTTACAAAAAATTCAAGGGAAGAAAACTCATTAAATAGAGAGATCCAGAAAGGAATATTAGTAGAATACAGACAGGGAGACATACCCACAGGTGGAGATATTATGTTTCCCATGATTGGTTAGAACAGGTACAATATCAAGAGGAGACATATCGACAAGGGGAGTTAACCTTTGGTCAAAGATAAAGAGAAACAACAGATGCATGAAGACAGGGGGATCATCCCCAAGGAGAGATACCCTTTTCCATTGACGTCAAAAGGGGAGAGTGAGAAACATTGATGAGGATAAATGGTCACAAGGGAGCATGGGCATTGGAGGATCAATGTTGCCATCAATTACAAAGGGAGATATTGTTGGACAATTGGTTTTCATCGACATCAAGCATTAGAGATTGATGTCAACCCTTGGAGATGTCCATATATGTTAGATATTTGATTGAAATTTGTATGATCAAGATTGATGGTGAGTTAGATGGGTGCATTTGATGTAGTCTACATGAAGCCTCAGAGGTGTGGTTATGGAACCAAAATTTTATCAAGAAAAAATGACATGAAGGATGGTGTAAATGAAGGTAACTCACTCATGGATGTATATTCCTCATCATGCCATTTTCGATGATAGGTGGTATGCCACATGGTTCCTCACGATTGAGGAGTTATGAGGTCATGAAGTTGGAATCCCCAAAGATGGGTCAAGAATCCCCTATGGAAGCCCCAAACATGTGTTAAGAAGCCCCTAATTGGTTGCAAGTAATTAATGAAATGGTAAAGTGGTGGCAACAAGAAATTTCAAGAATCCCTAAATTTAAGGAAAGAGGTTACTTAGAAAAAGTATATATACACCTCAAGAAGTCACTCATAAGTACATTTTACACACACATTTTATTGAATATATTCTATTTGAATAAGTTATTCTTATATGAGGTAACTAAGGAGATCTGAGGTGAATTTCAGAGGGAATATGAAGTAAAGAAGGTCAAAATTGCAAGGGAGGATGAAGTCTTGTGAGGATGTGTTCTAAGGTATGTTATTTACAGGTCATATTATAATTTTAATTATAAATTAGTTTTTAGAATGATTCATATAGAGAAACCCGGAGGACATTGAGAAAACATTTCAAGGTACCAGTGGTAGAAAATTTATCTTTTGGGTCGTTGAATTTTGGGAGATACACTCCGTGGAAGATAGGATTTTTGGCTAGTGCTGGAACTAGTCCCAAACATGTGTTCCGGGTAAAAAAGTCATAATGTCTTCATAGAAGATCCAGACTTAGTGAGTCAAAATGCATTGGATAGAGTAAAGTCCTTAGTATGTTTTGTGTGATTTTTAGATTCATATATCAAATATTACTAGTGTGGCATGCTCTACAATGTTTCTCTCTAGAATAAGCTAGAATTCAAAAAGGTATGCCATTTTTTCTATAACTCCTTTTCTGGGAGGTTCCAAGCAGTGAAAACTGGAGGAATGACCATTGACAAGGTACAAAGTTATTCTTGTTGAAACTTAGAGTTTGTGACTAATCCAAAAACTAGTCCCGTGAGACTAAGGTAAAGTTTGATGAAGATGCTATTCTCTTATTGTTGAATTTGAGGAAGGTCTGCAGGTATGTGATCACATACACCAGGTCTGTTACAAAGTTACATGTATGTTTATATGCATGTTTTCAGGGTTGCATGTTGATGATGTTACGTCATATGTTTGAGGCTTATTCTTGGTATACTCTTGAAGAAATGGCTCATAGTGCATGGTTGTCATTGATATTGATACATTGTTGAGGATCAAACTTAGTATATGACAACATATGTATGAGATACATCTCTTAGTGATGTTGGTACTTGGTTGAGGTACACTATTGACGGTACTTTCTTGATATATCCTATGGTACTTGGTGTATGGCATCATTGAGTGATATGGTATATGGTTGAGATACATTGTTGGTACTTGGTATGGTGTTGATGTACATGGTTGATGATTGAGGCATATGATACAAGTTATGGTGCATGGTTGATGCATGGTTTGACACAGGTGTCCGTGTATGGTTGATGCATGGTTTGGTACAGGTGTTGGTGCATGATTGATGCATAGTTTGGTATAGGTTTTGGTTCATGGTTGATTCACTTGTTGTGGTATAAGTTGTGGTACATGTTTGATTCTTGGTATGGTACATGTTTGAGATACATATATTGTGATGGTATGTTGGTGATCTTGGTACATGCTTGGTAGAGTCATGTGTTGGTGATGTTGGACATATAGTTGAGAGGTGTCCTTGGTATATGATCAATGTGAGAGGATATGATTGAGTATCAATGATAGTGATAGTTTGGATATAGTAACATGCCACAGGTTGATGTGAAACAGGCAGTGACAATGACAGTGACAGTGATAGTGTTAGTGATTGTGGTAGTGAAAATTGATATACACTTATATTTTAGAGTGGAAGGACGGGGCAAGGAAAGGTGTTTGTAGCCTCTTTCTAGTTGGATCTAGAGAATCATGGAGTTGGAGCCTAAGAACTAGGTGGTTGTATCCACCTTTCTGTTGGAGCCGAAGAACCTAGGGGGTTGTAGCCTCCTTCTGGTTGGAGCCATAGAATTCATGGATTTGTAGCTTCCTTTAGATTGGAGCCATAGAATTCATGGATTTGTAGCTTCCTTTAGATTGGAGCCTAAGAATAGGGAGTTGTAACCTCCTTCTAGTTGCAACTGGAGAATTTGGAAGTTGGTGCTTCCTATGAATGAATTATTGATATATATATAAGAAAGCATTTTTTGGTTTTCTCCCATTTGGGTTTCCACGTAAATACTTGTGTACTATGTATTTGGTGTGATGTTGCTTATGATTATATTCTTATGATATATTTAATGCAATCATAGATGATACATTGATGATAAACTATTGAACATTGTTGATAAAGTGAAATAATATATATTGTGATTAAAAGTGGTATGAAGTGTTCATACTGATTCACCCCCCCCCCTGCCTCTCAATATTACAACAAAATTATCTTTGTCGTTGATCTATCAAACTTTTCCCAAATCTTCCAATGCCTGATCAACAACCATTAACCATCAGAGATTTATTTTGGTCAATTGAAACTCTTCACTAAACTCATCGATCTAATCATCGACCATTGATGATTTCTCTTGGTGAATTTCCAACACTTAGAGTTTTTCGAACAAAAACTCGATGAGTCTGGGCCGTCAATATTCCATCTTGAATTATCTTAACTGTTCATTCAAATAAATTCACCCAAATCTACCAATGAATATTGACTATCTAATTTCTCTATTTTCCAATCTCCAAAAGTGAATCTTTGTCGTTGATCGACTCCAACTTCCCAGTAGCCAAAAATGAATCCAGACCATTGATTTGATCCATTTTTGAAATAGAAAAATATGAATCTCAGTTGTCGATTTGATCCTTTTTCCAAATGGATGAAAACGAATCATGGCCATTGATTTTCTAGATCTTAGTAACCTCCAAAATCCTTATAATTTTTTAAAGTTATCAAAATGAATCTATGTCATTGATCTCAAGATCGAACACAGTCCCGGTCATCGATTCTTCAAACTCTCCCAACTCTGCCGGCCTCCATTAAAATGTGAATTTAGACCATGCAGATTGAATCTAACTATGCAATTTAGCTGATTGATGTCATTAAACATCTCAGACAGTTTTGAGGAAATTATATCTCAAATTTTTCTCATGAACTTGGGTATTTCTCTATGGTTATCACCGTTTTCCCCCAAATTCAACATATATAAAAATATGTGACAACAAATTTACCCAAATTCACACTGGTTCATGGCCCATACGAGTTCAGTGCTAAACTTAAGCTCTGATACCACTATGTAATGTACCTTTTCCCTAGATGCATCATGTCACCTACTAAAATGACTCAATAAAACTTTCTTATACAAAATCTTTATGCACAAATAACACACAACATGACAATCAAACTCATACATCTATCCATACTAATTAAAAACGTTATTGCAATTTCTTAACTATGCATAGAAGAAACTAAATAACATACCACAACATTCAACCACATAAATAAGGATTTAAATGCATAATCCTACTCACAACAAACAACAATAACCAAGATAACTTATTGTAAAATGCACAACAATCTCTCTCTCTCTCT
>JZKD02S2327941.1:100610-119683 GCA_000966675.3 Picea glauca
AGAAAAGATACAATGGCAAACACAAACATTACACAGAGATTTTTCACCTGGAAACCCAAACCGGGAAAACTAGCATATATTATATTCATACAATTGTGTTACATTGTTTACAATAAAATATACATATAGGAGCCAGAGGCATCCAAAACCCTAACCCAATGACCTGGATTAGTCCAAAACCCTAATTCCTTAACTGGAAATAGAAAATCATCGGCAAAAACCATGTGCTGAAAACCACCTAATATCATGTGGTCTCGGAAATATGTCGGCCCAGTGAAAATATGTCGGCCTGAAACCGGCGAAAATATGTCGGCCCAAATTTTTTTTTTCAGGGGCGCTGCCCCCGAACCCCCGCGCAGGGGGCTCCACCCCTCTGCACCCCCCCTCTTACCCCCCTGCGTGCCCAGCGCAGGCACTTAAACACTACTACTTGTGCAAAGAATATAACACATACCCAACACTCAGTTATCTTATGATTTTGCTTCTATACTAAAGACTTTGATCTATTAAGAGTCCCTTTATACCATTGAAGTTTACCCCATCAGAGTGTATCCATAGGTGGCTTCCCACACACTCTTATGACCTTAGTCCGACATATCTAACGGTCCTAGAGGATTAAAAATGGATGGCCCAGGCTAGGTTGTGGTTCTAACTAGCATGAGGGTTAACAATAAACCTTCTATCTTTGAACATGCCTTTGTGGGGGTCCACGTTAATCGATGATTGATGTTCATCATGTCCTCACTCTGATTAATGCCCCTGATAATCTCTCAGAGTGATACTTTGAAACTTTTGGAGTGGTACTCCAAAATAACTTGAGTTAAATCCAAAATGGTAAAATCCCTTATATCCTCACTTACATAGAGTTCCACGTGGCATCTGATTTGGTTCTCAAGACACGTGGCCCTACCCAAATCCACCACCTGGATTGACACATGGCATTTAGGCCACGATGCATTTCATACAAGAATTTCCATAACACGCAGCCACATGGAAGAATAGCCACCTGACACATAGACTTACATGGTGTAAATGTCATTGTCAACCACTGATACATCCTTCTCGGTGTTGACAATTTTCCTCTACATATTGGATGGATGATGTCATCCCTCTCAGTGTGATGTCTCCTTTCGCCTCACCTCCTCTAGGTGAAACCCACCAAGATCTATGATCAAGATTATCTTTCAACTAGTCTCTGATTGACAACCGTGATTACTCCTCAGAGTTGCTCCTTGGAGTGTTTCTATGACCGCTTGATAATTCCCTTCAAAATTCAACTCCAGACAAACTCTTTTCAACAGAATTTGCTCTGAAATACCTATGATTATATCAAACAACCGTGATCGATCCTCCTTATGATATAACGATCATTGATAACAAAATCTTTCCAAGGGCTTGAACTCGACAAATACCCACTCCTTATTAGCTTGACCAATTATAGGCCACCACATGTGTTACATGTATATGTAGGATCTTTCCATTAGCATGACATCAACATGACTTCACCCCTCCTCTCAATCATGTCTAAGGGTTTTTACACTAATAAATGACCAAAATTACATCTCAGTTATTCTTCGATTAATGGTTGGGATTACTCCTTGGATTCTTCCCTTCATAGTGTTTTCATTCTAGTGGACAAAACTTCTTCAAAATACCCATTGCCATGGATGGTAACAATCACTCTGAAACATTATCCAATGGATATATGACTCTGTTCAGTTTGGAGTCTCACTCCGACCTAGCCATGGACTAGTCCAATGGTACCACGAAGATCAATGATCATGATTTATTCGTTGTGCTGAAATTGATGACGATGACTCTTTTTGAGGACAAACACTGGGTTTCATAGGTTCAATAGTCCACTTCATGACTTAGTCAATTCTAGGAATTCCTTAAGTAAATTCTAAGGCTTCCTAGGTATTTGAAATGACTTGCATCCCTTCTCTAACCATCTGAGGCCTTCCTCATCCTCACGTGAGTAATAATTTTCAGCCATGAATTATCTGTATCTCGATAAGGGCATTTCCATCCCGAGACGACTAAGCTACACCTAGGTTCTAGCTAGGCATATGAAAAAAAATATATAATGAATACCAACAACATGCATTCAAGTATAAATTCCTCTAATATCAATTTCACTCCTTTAAATTCACAGCCTGTGCACAATAATGATTCCCAATAGCTACATGATACACATGAATCATATCCAAGAAAACCATAACAAAATGTATAATTCCAACAACAATTACCATGATAGGGAATACATAATTACAATTGCTATTGTTGGATTACTGAGAGTCAGGGGGATGAATCAATAATGAGAAATTATACCAATTATTAATCCTTTAAACCACAAAGTATATTATTTTACTTAATCAACCATTTTCATCTATTCATCATCAATATATTACTGTATCATATCATAAGCATTAACATTCATCAGTGCACAATAAACAATAACAAACACATCCACACAATACACAATACACCAATATTTACATGGAAACCCAATGTAGGAGAAAATCACATAATGATTTTCTTATATGTCAATAATTACATTCAAGGAAGCACTAATTTCCAATTCTCTATCTATGACTGGAAGGAGGTTGTGACCCCCTAGTTTCTCAGGCTACAAGTTGAGAAAATCTCCAACTCCCCAATTTTATGGCTACAACTAGAAGGAGGATACAAACCCCTATGTTCTCCATATACAACTACCTATCCTTGCCCCATCCAACTTCCCTAAAATATAATTAGAATGATGGAACCACTGTCACCCTGTTACTGTGAGATATACTACTGTAAACCTGCACCAATCTGTGCCACTGACCTATAATCAACCTATTCCACTGTCCTGTAACCAATTTGTACCTCTTCCTTTCCTATACCAAAAAAATTAAATACACCAACAACATGAAGTGATACTCTCCTTAATATATCAAATATGATAACATAGATCTCATACCCAAAATCACAAGAATATCACTCAAACCATGTTCCAACAATGCACATCAATCATGTACAACAACCATGTACATCAAAACTATACAAAAATAACCAACAACATCTACCAACCATGTGTCAATAACAAACAAAAATATGCCTCAACAAGGTATATCAAGATCACCATGTACTTCAAGTATGTATCTCATCCATGTACCCAATCATATACCTCTACCATATACCAATAACATACACCAATAACCAACAAGATACCTCTAGCAATGCACCACACTCTCCATAAATCAAATACCATAAATCCTAACATCAACCATGTGCCACAACCTCACTATTATACAAACTCTATCTGTACCAATAACTTCAACAACATACCTCAACCAAAATATCTCAAACATGAACCAATACTAAACTTCAGTAGATCTTCCTCAGATCAATTCTACAACAATCCCTAAACTTCCAAGAGGGAATCCAATAGTTTTACAAGGAAAACCCTCAACCAAATTCATAGATTCAACACTACACATATGAAAACCATACCTTTTTCTTCTTGTAGCATTCTACTGTCACGATTATGCTACCGCGAATCTACTAGCGCGATTTTTCTGCCCCAATTGTTCTGCCGCGATTTTTCTCCTACGATTTTTCTGCCACACTTTTCTTGCTGTGATTTTTCTGCCACACTTTTCTTGCCACAATTTTTCTGTTGCATTTTTTCCATCGCGCTTTTCCTGCTACGATTTTTCTACCGCACTTTTTCTCTATCAATAATACCTTCCCAAATAAGCTTTCAAAAAATAGATATTCAATGATATTCAATAGGTTCTAATGGGAGAGCCTTTCTCTCTTATTTATATTCTCTAGGTAGCTTCCTCTAGAAGTATCAACTTTTGTCCACTAAACCACTTTGTCCACTTAGCCACTTTGTCCACTTAGCCACTTTTTCCACTTAACCACTTTGTCCACTTAACTTAACCACTTTCCAAAAATAGTAAGTTGCCCACTCCTAGTTGCAACTAACTTTATTATTTAATTAATTTATTTTGCAACCACTTTGACTTATCCATAAATAGTAAACTCAACACTTCTTGTTGCAACCACTTTATTATTTAAATAATTTCTCTTTGCAACCATTTTGACTACTTTATTATTTAAATAATTTATCTTTACTCACAACTTGTTTTTGCAGCTAACTTTTCTATAATTAGTCAATTCATAACTTCTTTTCCCTTAACTAATTTGTTGCAACCACTTTATTATTTAATTTATTTCTTGGTCAACCACTTCGACTATTCAATCTTCTCATCACAACTACTTTACCATAATTACCAAAATCACAACTTCTTGTTGCAATTAATTTATTTTTAATTATTTTCTTAATGCAACAACTATACCCATGATTAAATCCTAGTTACCATCAATTTGACTAGTACACTTCTTCTAGGAGCTTCTAGAATAATTGACTTCTTTGACATTCTATGGGCTTATAGATAACTCATGAGGGTTCTCCAACTTTTTATGGACATAACTCTCTAACCGTGAGGAGTTATGTGATGTTCCACATATCATCGAAAATGGCATGCCATAAACAATCCATCTAGAATAGTCTTACATGTGAATTCATTGATCTTCATGCATTTATACCTCAAACATACTTGGGTCCCTTACCCATGCCTTTGTGATACCAAAATTTTCTACCGGACTTATCCAAGGGTTTACATCAATCACTAAGGGTTGACATCAATCTAAAATATCATGCTTCAAGGGTTGACATCAACGAAAACCAAAAGTCCAAACAAATTGTCCATCAACCTAAACCAAGTGTATAACAATAGATCCCCCTTTGGCATTGATGGAAACACCAACATTGATGGCAACACTTAGTCATGATAACATTCATGCTTATACTCCTCATCAATGTTTCTATATCTTCCCCTTTGACATCAATGGAAAAGGGTATCTCCCTTTAGGGATTCTCCCCCCAACTAAACTCTCCTTGGGGATGCCTCCCATGTCTAAATGCGTTTGATCTTTCTTTGTGTTTCTAAGCCTCTGATTAATCTCTCTCCCTTTATATGAATAATATCCCCCCCTTTGATGAAAAATTTAAGTCATATCACTCGTTCTTCCCTTGTGACAATTGCCCCCCCCTAGAAACATGACCTTGTGTTGTCTCTCCAATAATATAAATCTCTATCTTTCATATGATGGATATCTTCCCCTGGAATCATACCTCTATTCTGACCTCTCTGTCTGACACTTTTCTGAATGATATTTCTACCTATCTTTTTTGTTATGTTTCTCTCTTTTGAATTCTCTTCAAGATGTCGCGTAGAAAAAAATATAAGTCTTCCTCTACCTACTGTCTTTTGGAGTTATTTTCCATTGGTACTTCCTTGTGTAATAAACTAACATATATGAAAATAATTCAAGAATAAGAATTCAAATATTCATGTGTAATTATAGTCCATTATGATAATGTTCCTATCTCTGAACCACTCTCTGAACCAATCTATGAATCCATGCTCTCGTCCACTGTCATATATCTGTCCAAACCTACTAAGTGTTCTTATGAATCCATATTTTTCCATACTGTCCAAGACTCTACTACACAACTGTCCATAATGTTGATCCATCTGTCACTGTACTATCATGAAGTATTCACTACTACAATTGATTAATCTATCATACTGTACTTCTTCTAAATGAATTCTCTGAATATTTCTACTTAAAATCCGCAAGCTTCTCGCAGGATGGTTCTCTGGTATGTCTCAGCAATACATGTTGGCCCTTGACCAAGTTTTGAGGAAACATTGGTCGTGTTTGACCACCTTTGGGACTCCGACAGGCTAGTCGAAGATGGACCTCCTAGGAGGAGCTAAGATCGCGGGATCTCGCTTGTTTTGTGGGCTTGTGGACCGAGCAAAGGGTTTACTAGGGTTTATTTAATGGGCTATGGGATGTCAGACCATGGGTTTACCCATGATTAGGCATATTTTTAAATGTATAAATAAGTACTAACTAAGCAATGTAGGTAGCCATTGTCTTAGTGCATGATTAATTGGCTTTGTGAAAGAGTATGTTGGACTTGCGAAGCTAAGTTCAAGTGTTTTGTAAGTTGCTTCATGCACTGAAGTTGTATGTAAGGATCTGTTCTTGACATAGGATTTGGCTCTGTGCCTTGACTTGATTTTGGGAAGGAGGATCTGGTGCACAACGTGCAAATCTCTTCTCCTCTGCAGAGTTTGGCTCTGTGGCTTTGTGCACAAGAGAAGATGAATGTAAGAAGATTGAAGACTAATAAAGAAGAAGAAGAAGTTGGTGGATGTAGCCCCACACTGGGGTGAACCGCGTATATCTTGTGTTTTGATGTGCTTTGTGCGATGTTATTGATGTTGATTATGTTGTTTATCTGTTAGTGTGTTGATCTTCTTAAATGTTAGATAGATCTATGGATGCTTAATGCTCTATTGATGTTGAGTATGCTAGATATGATCTAATGCTATGTGCTAAGTCATTGAAAGTGTTTGATCTTTATTGTTACTGTGTTGATCTATGATAAGGTTTTAATCTATGATGTGAATTATGATCATGAACTAATGCATATTGTTGTCTAAGTTCTATGTTAAGCATTGTAATCATAGATCCGTGTCCCAGATCGGTTGTAGACACCTGTGTCCTGCAACCCTCCTCGCCTATAACTCGGGTGAGACTTCATCTGCTTCACAGGTGTTGCTGAAAGGGTCGATAGTTAGGGTTTTATTGGTACCTTATTGAAGCGTTGAACCCTAGGTCTACCCTTGTGCCAACAAATGGTTTCGTTGTTAGGACCTAAAAATGTGATTGCTGGGAACTAATGAAAAGAGAAATCTCTATGCATAGATCTGTTCCTTTAGTGCGTAATATTCTACTTGACTTATGAAGCTCTGTGCTAAGAAAGAAACCTGATCTGAAGAAAAGAGGTAATATCTTAAAGATTTGTGCTCTGATAAGATTAAGATAAGTGAAAATTTTGTTTTGAAAACATGAATTTAGGTATGTTTGATAGATTCCATCCTAGTCTAAATGGTAGGGCATAGTTAGAAGAAAGAATTGATCTAAATAGAGAAAGATATGTTATTCCTATGCACAGAAAGAATTTTTGGACTAATAAATGGATGCAGGAACCTAGAAAGAATTTTTGTAGATTGCAGGTCTAGCACTATGATCCCAGTGCACAGTACATGAGAGGTTGGGGATCATTTAAAATAAAGTGAGGATTGAAACTGTGTTATAATTGCAAAATACCAGGACATCTTGCTAAGGAATGACTTGGTACATGCCCTATTTGTATTTATTGTAAAATTGATGGTCATGAGGTTGAGGATTGCCCCAGAATGATTGCTAAAGTTGAAAAGATGAACATGAGACAATAAAACTATAAATAAAGTCAAGAGGCTAAAATCATGTTGGAGAATCATAAAGAAAAATATTTTGAGACTATGTTATAACAATTGAAAGAAGTAATGAATGATCAAAGAGACATCAGTTTACCAGAGATACTGAAATAAAAATAACACATAGTTACAAGAATAGAAGACTTCGACATAGACTATGTATTGGATGAAGAAACACATGTGAATATTATGCCAGAAATCACTTGGGAAATTTTGGGAAATCCTGCTATGGTACCTTCATTGGGAAGGGTAGGCTTGTTTAAAGGAAATATGATAACCATGTGTGGAAGAGTTACTAATGTATCTATGATTTCTCATGAAATGTCAAGTGAAGAAGAATTTGAAGTCATTAAGTTTATTGAGAACAACGCCTAGCTTCCAATTTTGTTAGGAAAGACTTTGATTGAGAAGGATCATATTAGAAGGAAAGCAAAGGAGGAAGCTACATAACATAAAAAGAAAGAACTAAGGGACTTCATAACTAGAAAAATAGAGTGACTAATAGAAGAACAAGAGGATCATTCGAAGCAACAAAGGGCAAGAGAATTAGTTGTTGAAGTTGAAAGAATGCATGAGGGCTTAAAAAACCTACCCATGCAAGGAAGAAGTATAGCCACCTCAGAAATAGTAAGAAAAGGGACATTAACCTCGGAATCTGTAAGAACACATCAGCAATGAGAATTCACTTTACTAGGAGAAGATAAGAACACAAATGGAAAGAGGATTGCATAAATTGTTAGAAAAGCTCAGATCAAAGGAAATAAGGTCAAGAAGCTTAATAAAAAGAAAGCTAAGCTAGAAAAATTGAAGGAAGCTTCAAAGAACAGAAGGAAGACTTCATAGGAGGTAGATTTGTCGAACTTGAACCTCACCATAATAGCAGAACCACACAGAATGGGACTTCACCACGACAAAGCTATATGACCGTTGGAGGTGCCCTGACCATTAGAATGATGCTCCAAAATGGTTAGAAATGCAATTATTGATAGAAAGACCATCGTTGGACCTTTGAGACTGCTCCATAATGGACAGATTCACATTGATGAATACATTCCTTCCCATTGGAGGAATCTATTATGATGCTTTCTTATTTAACCCATCAGACGCTGCGTCGAGACCACTTTTGCCACCCGTGATTATCCATGCTAGCAGAGATTCGATTGTATATCGCGTTGTGATTTCAAGACCACACCAACTGTTTGATTACCTCTCTTGTCCATTATCCTAACCAATATATTTGGTTACAAGTGTGAATGTCGGGTGAACCTAGCGCGTTAGAAAAGTCTATGGAGGAGATTCTCGTGGATCTCATGGCTGAGAAAGTTATGTCTGGAGGAATACATGCGTTGTTGACTAGGGGAATGCAAGCATCCCCTTCGACTGGATGTCGTTCTAGCCGAACCACGAATGAGAAGTGAAGAAAGCACCACAATGATCTGGCTAATGCGAAGCAGATCCCATCGGTCTTGCCAAATTATATACTGCCTTTGGCTAGTGCGGTTAACTGCGACAAAATCCCACATGACTTCGAGTACATGTTGATCACTGCGTGCATCTCGAAGGGGATATGTGTAGTTGGAACCCAGTTGGGACAGATTCTAGCTCTAAAGAATAACGATTTCAACCTCGACGAGAGGAAGAACTACGTGATGCTCACACCCCATAGATATGTAATGAAGATGACTGGGAAGAAGCCTCATATAGTCTCCCAACCATGGATAAAGGAACTCGCATAGTCCATGATATTGAATGTAATGAATGTTGCTCACTTTGGCCGACATCAGGAGGTTAACGCTTGCGTTAAACTCCTCATGTCGTGCTATCATGGAGGATATATGTAGCTCGACATGCCCATTACTGTGGATCCAACACTGATCCACTTGATAATAGGACTAAGCATGCAGGGGCCAAACCCTCAATAGATCTACCTAGGGAAGACTTCAGATCGCTCCCTGGCACAACGCATAAAGGAGGATTATGGCGATGTAGAAATGGGAAAGAGAGGCTACAAGGTAGCCTCTATCCAGGATGGTGTAGTGTGCCTCACTTGCCAACTTATAGTTGGTAAGCTCATCATAAAGAACCACCCAACATAGGTCATTGGGTTCGTAGTAGACCTCACAGGGAAGTGCGTAGAAGGAATGAAAATGAACTGGGCAAGTTACCTCATCAATGAGCTGGAGAAGGACTGCCGTGAAGTGCAAGATCAGGGATATGTGTTCCATTTTAGATGGCTACTTATGTTGATTGCATTTGTCACTTGGAAAATGCTGGAAGTAGAAGCCTTCCTGGAGATTGAACCATCAGAGCCATTGACCGCGAGTTTCTCCACCTTGTGGTACACAAATTATATGGCGAAGCAATGGTAGTCGAACATGGTTCTCCATGCCTATTACCAGTAGCTGAAGCGTTCTATTGAGTCATTTCCATGCATGAAACTGAACACATTGCACCAGTACAGACCGCTAGCAAAGTTCCACGTAGATTGACACTTTATCTATATCACTACATGAAAGGATGAGAACAAGGAGGAGTTATAGTCCTATTATAAGCTGACCAACGAAGACATGGAGGATATCACCAGATAATGGTCAGTGGAGTTCCTTGTATTGGTTGAATATGTAGAGCTCTTCGATGCTAACATCATAGCAAGCCCCTTGGTCACTTCCATTGAGCATGTTGGATAGATCAACATGAAGAAAAAGATAGAAGTCCCGCATATAGAAATTGATGAGGAGGAAAACGCCTCTAAGGAAGATGGAAATGACTTTCCATAAGGAGGAGGAGAAGATCAAGGTAATGAAAAAGGAGGAGTAGATGACAGAGAAACATAAGAAGAAGGCGAAGCTATATCACCTTAGGATCTACCTACTGGAATAGAGGCTTCACATAAAAGGAAGGCTTCTCTAGAGAAACCTTCAGCCAGAAAGAAGACCCGTGCCAATAAGCCTTAATCGAAGAATGTGCTCATAGAGGACAATGTTGTTCTAATCATCGCATTCATGGAGGACAATTCAAAGGATATATTTCAGAGACATGGAGAGAAGCAAGAAAGGCTGTATGAAAAAATTGAGAAGGAGCTGAAGGAGATACAACAAGCCATCCATTTGAGCTGCGCAATACCTAATATGCCTTCTTCGTCAAAGATTGCAGAATTGAGGGATGGGCCCTCCCAATTACAAAGGATAGAAAATGAAAAAGAGGCTCGACTTCAGTGAGTCCAATAAGAGAAGGAGAAGGCCACAAAATCCTTGAAGAAGAAAAGGAGGAGGTCTTAGAGAAACTATGAGTTTCACAGTCTTGCATAACCACCTACGAGAAGGAGAAAGATGAAATTCAGGCGATGTTCGAGGAGGGCAATGAAAAGATGCAGAAAGAAAAATACCAAATGCTCACAAAGTAGACTATGGTCAAATAAATGGTGACTAAATCACTTCTCTCTATGCCAGGCCTGGCACAACAGGAACCAGAGTCAGTCAATATGCAAGTGGGGAAGCTCACTAAGGCCATTCAACAACTTCAAGCAAGGATAAGGGAGTTAGATATCCAAGCAGTGTCGAGAACTCTACAGGAAGTGTGTGATCAAAGGGAGGAAGCCACCAAGAGTGCAGTTAGAAGGATCAGGGAACTTGCCTCAGAGTGTAAGTAGTTGAGTGATCAAAGTGTATAGACCTATGAATGCCTTATAGAAGATCCAGAGCTAAGGAAACTAGAAGCATAGCTACATGAAGCAAAGTAGTAGGCAGTGACAGTTTCGTTATAGATTAAGTCACTCACTACTGTTGAGAAAATGAAGAGATCACAAGAGCAGCGCACAACCCAACATTTGATTACGACCATATAAGGAAGAGTCATGGAAGTTACATAGAGGCTACAGCCAGTGCAGGACGAGGCCTGCATGATTTTTGAAGAGATTTAAGGACAAGGCTTGTAGCTAGATCAAATGGTTGCGACAATGGAACAACGCCTGAAAGGTTCTGTTATAGAGCAAGTGATTCAAGAGTTCACCAAGAAGGAGGCTTTGGTGAAGAAGCAAGTCGAAGCATCTTGAGCCAATATTGAGGACTTTGAAGCAACACTTCCCAGATATGAGTGACTCGAGACAAGTCACAAGTGAGTGTTTGGGGCATGTTGACCCTCGACCAAGTTTTGAGGAAACATTGGTTGTGTTTGACCACTTTTGGACTTCGACAGGCTGGTCAAAGATGGAGCACCCAGGCAGAGCTGAGATCGCGTGATCTCATTTTTTTTGCAGGCTTGTGGACCAAGAAAAGGGCTTACTAGGGTTTATGTAATGTGTTATGGGATGTCATCCCATGGGTTTACCCATGATTAGGCCTTTTTGTAAATGTATAAATAAGTACTAGCTAAGCAATGTAGGTAGCAATTAGCTTAGTGCATCACTAGTTGGCTTTGTACAAGAGTATGTTAGACTTGCGATGATAAGTGCAAGTGTTTTGTAAGTCACTTCATGCACAAACGTTGTATGTAAGGCTCTGTGCTTGACAGAGGAGTTGGCTCTTTGCCTTGACCTAATTTTGGGAAGGAGGATTCGGTGCGCAATGCGCAGATCACTTGTCCTCTGCAGAGTTTGTCTCTGTGGATTTGTGCACAGGAGAAGATGAATGTAAGAAGATTGAAGACTAATAAATAAGAATAAGACATTGGTGGGCATAGCCCCACACTGGGGTGAACCACGTATATCATGTGTTTTGATGTGCTTTGTGCGATGTTGTTGATGTTGATTATGTTGTTTATCTGTTAGTGCATCGATATTGATATATGTTAGATAGATCCATGGATTCTTAGTGATCTATTGATGTTGAGTATGCTATGTATGATCTAATTATATGTTCTAAGTGATTGAAAGTGTTTGATCTTTATTGTTACTATGATGATCTGTGACAAGGGTTTAATCTGCGATGTGAATGATGCTCATGAACTAATTCATATTGTTGTTTAAGTGCTTTGTTAAGCATTATAATCACATATCTGTGTCCCAGCTCGGTTTTAGACACCTATGTCCTGCAACCCCCCTTGCCTCTACCTTGGGTGAGACTTCATCTACTTCGCAGGTGTTTCCGAAAGGGCCGATAGTTAGGGTTTTGTTGGTGCATTGTTGAAGAGTTGAACCCTGGGTCTGCCCATATGCCAACAATACCTGAAAGTACAATCTCTCAAACATGTTCCTTATTTACGCGTCCTCCTTTTATTTCATTTCTTTTCAAAACCTTTTTGTATATGATATACTCCTTTTTCTTTGTATATTTGTCTTCATCTCATTTTATTTATAATCTTGCGATCTCTGGGACCTGGTATTTGTTCACTTGTTCTTCTTGTTTTCTTATCCATACTTTCTTATATCTGATATCATTGTTCTATTTAATGTAAGTATCGATCATGCTTCTACAATCACGAGATATGTGTCCATAGTTATGACATTTGTAACATTCAATGTTACGTGGGGCCACATAAACATTTCTTTTATGATCCCTACAATATGCAACCTTATGTCCAAAGTTAGTACAATAAAAACAATGACCAGAAAAGAAATTTACATACCTAGGAGTGAATGATCTTCTTTGTGATGTAGTCCTTCTGAATTTCTGCCTTGACTCATCATGATCATGATTGAATATTCTTTGTGGCTTGAACATGGATGGTCTTCTTGAATATGTATCTTTATTAGTTTTCTTATATTATGGTTGACCATGATTCCTTCCTTTGAGTACTTCTCCATAACTCTTGCCCTTTTATTCATTCTTTTTTTCCAGCAACCTAGAGTGATTCTCTTCATTCTCTACTGTTGATGTACATGTTTCTATCTCTTCAACATTCTTGTTGATCTTGAAAACTTTGACTCTTAGTGTGACAAATTCTTCTTCAAGCTTCTCAACCTCTTCTTCTTTCTTCATTATCCGAGACTTCATGACTTCTTCTGTTCTCTTTGCTTCTTCAAGTTGGATTTTTAATGTAATTATTTCTTCTTTGAGTCTTCTCTCTTCTTGACCAAATTATTGCTCAATCTAGTTTAATTCATCATTTCTTTCCTTGAGATGATCTGTCAATATCTTTTCTCTCTTTTCTGCTTCTTCCTTTTGTGATCCTATGTTGTCTTCTAAACATTGCTTCTGACTCTTGAACATTTCTTCAATTTCTTTGGCTTCTTTCAACTGATCCTGTAGACCTATAATAATATGATGTAATTCTTTCAAGATTTGAGGACTTTTATTTAGCTTAATCAATTCTTCCTCGAGGAGCTGGTTTTCCTTCTTTGTTTTTCTTAATTGAGTGAAAGCATAGTTAAATTCCGCCTCAATATCCACTTCACTCTCTTCTTCTTTTGAGTCTGTTTGAAATGATGAACATATTTATTCCTATTATGTACTTGCATCTTCTTTGGAATTCTCTAAATCTATTATGGGAGAAAAATACATATTATATATCTTATCCCAAAGTTCTTTATCTGATGAACACTGTCCCAGTTTGTCCTTTACTGAATCAGGTAATCCTTCCAAGATAAATCCAATGCTATTTTGTTGTTCCTTTTCAATTCCTTCTTGGCTGCAATTTTTTGTTTCTTTGTACCATTGCATCCTATAAAAAATGAGTGCCAAACATCATACCCCTATGCATGTAAAAATGATTTCTTTTTGTTGCTCCACATCTCATACTTTAGACCATTCTGACCATCGAACCGTGGTATTCCATTTCTATACAAACTGTTGTTCTCCATGATCTTCCTTCGAGTGGTTAAACTATTTTATTGAAGGACCTCCTCTAATACCAATTTTTGGATTACTGAGAGGAGGGGGGGGGGGTGTGAATTAGTAATGAGCAATTATACCAATTATTAATCCTTTAAACCACAAAGTATATTCTTTTACTCATTCAACCACGTTCATCTATTCATCATCAATATCTTACTGTATCATAAGGATTAACATTCATCAGTGCATAATAAACACAACACATAATAAACAATAACAAACACATCCACACAATGCACAATACACCAATACTTACGTGGAAACCCAATGCGGGAGAAACCACATAATGATTTCCTTATATGTCAAGAATTACATTCAAGGAAGAACCAACTTCCAATTCTCCAACTATAACTCGAAGGTGGCTCTGACTCCCTAGTGTTTTAGGCTACAACCCAAGGGAAGCTCCAACTCCCCAATTCCTTGGCTACAACTAAAAGGAGGCTACAACCCCCTATGTTCTCCAGCTACAACTAGAAAGTGGCTACAACCACCTATCCTTGCCCCGTCCAACCACCTTGAAATATAAGTAGAATGATGGAACCACTGTTACACTGTCACCGTGAGATATATTGTTGTAAACATGTACCAATATGTGCCATTGACCTGTAATCAACCTGTGCCATTGTACTATAACCAACTCATACATGTGCCTTGAATGTACCAAAAAAACTAAATACACCAACAACATGTACCGATACTCTCCTTAATATATCAAATCTAATAACATATATCTCATACCCAAAATCACAAGAATATCACTCAAACCATGTGCCAACAATGCACATCAATCAAGTACAAGAACCATGCACATCAACACTATACAAAGATAACCAATAGCATGCACCAATCATGTATCAACATCAAACAAAACTATGCCTCAACAAGATGTATCAATATCACCATGTACTTCAAGTATGTATCTCATCCATGTACCCAATCATATACCTTACCATATACCAATAACATACACCAAGATAACCAACAAGATACCTCTAGAAATGCACCACACTCTACATAAAACAAATACCATAAATCCTCACATCAACCATGTGCCACAAACTCACTATTATATAGCCTATATCTATACCAATAACTTTAGAAACATACCTCAACAAAAATCCGTCAAACATAAACCAATACTAAGCTTTAGTAGATCTACCTCAGATCAATTCTACAACAAGCCCTAAACTTCCAAGAGGGTATCCAACAACTTTACAAGGAAAACCCTCAACCAGATTCATAGATACAATACTACACATATGAAAACCATACATTTTTCTTCTTGTAGCATTCTTTTGCCATGGTTTTGTTGCCGCAATTTTGCTGCCTCGATTTTTCTTCCACAATTTTTCTGCCATGGTTTTTCTGCCACAATTTTTTTACTGGACTTTTCTTTTCACGATTTTTTTTGCCACAATTTTTCTACCGCACTTTTTCTACCACACTTTTCTTGCCGCACTTTTTTTGCTACACTTTTTCTTCCACACTTTTTCTCTATCAATAATACATGCCCAAATAACCTTTCACAAAATAGATATTCAATGATATTCAATAGGTTCTAATGGGAGATCCTTTCTCTCTTATTTATATTCTCCAAGTGGCTTCCTCTAGAAGTATCAACTTTTGTCCACTAAACCACTTTGTCCACTTAGCCACTTTTTCCACTTAACCACTTTGTCCACTTAACTTAACCACTTTCCACAAATAGTAAGTTCTCCACTCCTAGCTGCAACTAAATTTATTATTTAATTAATTTCTCTTGCCACCACGTTGACTTATCCATAAATAGTAAACTCACCACTTCTTGTTGCAACCACTTTATTATTTAAATAATTTCTCTTTGCAACCACTTTGACTACTTTATTATTTAAATAATTTATCTTTACTCACAACTTCTTGTTGGAACTAGCTTTTCTATAATTAGTCAATTCATAACTTCTTGTTCCTTAACTAACTTATTTTTGCAACCATTTTATTATTTAATTTATTTCTTGGTCAACCACTTTGACTATTCAATCTTCTCATCACAACTACTTTACCATAATTATCAAACTCACAACTTCTTGTTGCAACTAATTTATTTTTAATTATTTTCTTAATTCCAAAACTATACCCATGAATAAATCCTAGTTACCATCAATTTGACTAGTACACTTCTTCTAGGAGCTTCTAGAATAATTGACTTCTTTGACCTTCTAGCGGCTTCGAGATAACTCATGAGGTTTCTCCAACTTCATATGGCCATAAATCTCTAACCCTTAGGAGTTATGTGACATTCCACATATCATCGAAAATGACATGACATATACTATCCATATAGAATAGTCTTACATGTAAATTCATTGATCTTAATGCCTTTATACCTCAAACAAACTCATCCCTTACCCATGCATTTGTGCTACTAGAATTCTCTACCAAACTTCTCCAAGGGTTGACATCAACCTACAATATCACTCCCAAAGGGTTGACATCAATGACAACCAATAGTCCAGACCAACTGTCCATCAACCTAGATCGACTGTTTGATACCTATACTATTTTAAAAACAATTTACTAAAATATAAATTGCACAACGAATACCCAACACATGAGTACAATATCTATGCAATTCTAACATCAGATATAATGAAACATATTAAGAACAACATATTCCCATAATAAGAATACATAAACATTTGCACAGTAAGTATCCAATGTAGGATCACAACACATAATTTGCATATCTGAAAAATCCTGACAACAAATAATTAAGGAAAATTATGATAGTAAAAACCCCTGAAAGGAGTCATATATCACAACTTATGTACAAGTTTTACAACATGCATTTTGAGTATAATTAACACAAAAAATACTCGTAATAGAAGTACATGAACCTTTGCATCGTATGTAACCAACAAAATATCACATAAACATTCTTGTAGTAATTTAAAAAAACACATGGTGAGCACTTATCTGATATAAATAGCCATCAACTACATGCAAACATTCAAATTTCCTCCGAGCCTTAGAGTATGATTCCCACTAACTAACACTAGGTCATCCCCAAGATGGGATTAAAATCCACTTGGGAAAAGGGTTTTCTATCCCTGGGAAGGTCTTTCAACAACGGTGCTCAAAATTTTAGGTGCCAATTTTAACAACCAACCTACAGTCTCTAATTCCCCACATGCTTGTCCCACCCAGGAAGTGTGTCCCTTGGATTTCCCCACTTCCCTTTCGGGCTTCAGAAACAAGTTGGATAGGAATTCTCAGAGTCCTGTAGTTGTAGCTTGACAACTTAGGAAATAATTCCCAAAAATTCTTTCACCTGGAGAGAATGCTTATGGGCCTGACAATCCACTTCTTCGACGACACTTCTCTCACCTAAAGAGAATGCACATGGGCCTAATAACCCGCTTCTTCATCTTAATTTCCAGCAAATCTCACTTCAAGCATCCTCAAAAAAAGATGGATACGGTAGCACCTACACACAGTAACAATAGGGAGATGGTACGAATGATGGAAGGAGAGAGTGGTATTCTCCCCCCTCATGAGTATAATCCCCAACCCTCCCCCCCCATTGGAAAGAATGATGGACAAGATGGGAAACTTCACTAATCTTTCCCAATATATTTTCATGTTCATGAGATGACACTTGTCACCTCATAAATCTCTCTTGCATCCACTTGGTGGTACATTCCCTTTCTTTGGGAACTCATGATATATTGATGTATCACATACAATAAGTTTTTAGAAAATATTATTAAAATATTCTCTTGGCTTAAGCCCCCTAGGATTAGCCTCTTTCCTATAATCTTATCCCCCTTTCCTTTTCTAGTGGAGTTTATCCCCCTCACTCTTTTGTCGGGTCGGTCTGTAGCAATGGTGTCATTTTATTAGTATTTAAGTGTGATTAAAAAATAAAAAGATGGCTTGCTGGCCTCTCATCTTTGTCTCTTTACTTAATAATCACACAGGTACTCAGACCCATAATATCTTAGCTCACCATCCTATGGAAAATGAACATGTGTACAATTATAACTAGGGATCAAAATGGGTATTACATTCCCCTCCCCCTTATTTATGCACTTTCCTCAATGCATCAATATAATGTTTTTTCCAAATTATTCAAAAAGATCCATGCCTTAGCTACTAAAGTTTGTTATCCTTCTGGTCTTTGTCTTCATATTTCAACTAGAAGTCTTATTTTTCTTCTTTTCCACAAAGCTACTTCAGTAAGAATTTATGTCACTTGAACATTCTTGTGTTGCCTCCTCCTCGATGCACTCACCCTTCTAGGACTAGGAATACCTTCACTGATACAGAGTCCTTCAACTATCCATCTTGCTCAGGATTTCACACTTAAGGAGAGCATCAAATCATTAACAAACCCCCACCAAGGATATATAATTATAGGGCTCCAGTGTGCCAACAATATATTTTCTTCTCAAGTATTATAGTTGTAATAATAACATCTCATATGATAGTGCATACAAAGATTCATCATGAGACAATATCATAAAAAAATCATTTGCAACTTCAAATTTATTTCATAAATAATTTCAATTTTTTTCCAAAATGTGAGATTCCATGTCTTATTTTCTTGACTGTTGGAGAAACATGCATTTGTCTTCATTATGGCTTCTAGCAGTGCCATATTTGGGACTATATTTATGCAACACTTAATCTTGCATTCAGTTGAAGAAATGGTCAACATACCATGCACAACATACTTTTATTGCATTATTTATAAAAACTCTCAAGTAAATTTTGAATTATCTACACCTAACAATTCAATAACAACTATCACCTATTTATACATACATATATATATATATATATATATATATATATATATATATATATATATATATATATATATATATATATATATATATATATATATATATATATATATATATATATATAT
>JZKD02S2327941.1:130118-151113 GCA_000966675.3 Picea glauca
CGAGCTTAAACAATTATGCTCATTTTAAATTCATTACAAAACTCTCAATGATGATCACAATAATGCAGGGAAGTAAGCAATAAAACATTCAACATCATTCACACATATGAGATACACAGAGACAGATGTTTCCTGAGGAAACCCATAAAGGATAAAAATCTCTTCTTCTTTATATGATAAGTAATCTTTACATTCTGTACATTATCATACTTATGAGCACCAACTCATAATGAGGCTACAACCTCTATTTTTCAAGATGGTACTTGTTGAGAGCACCAACTCTCTGGATTCTCTAGCACCCACTAGAAGGAAGCACGGACTCCTTGGTTTCTCTAGCACCCACTAGAAGAAAGCACCAACTCCCTGGTTTCTCTAGCACCCACTAGAAGGAAGAACCAAATCCTTGGTTTCTCTAGGTTTCTATAGCACCCACTAGAAGGAAGCACCAACTCCCTGGTTTCTCTAGCACCCACTAGAAGGAAGCACCAACTCCTTGGTTTCTCTAGGTTTCTCTAGCACCCACTAGAAGGAAGCACCAACTCCCTAAGAGTTCCAACACCAACTGGATGGAAGCACCAACTTCCGAAGAGTTCCAACACTAATTGGATGGAAGCACCAACTTCCTAAGAGTTCTAGCACCAACTGGATGGAAGCACCAACTTCCAGATACATTGGCACCGACCTGTATATCAGAGAACCAATGTTCTCCCTTGCACCACCCTGACACCCTGGTTTCTCTGGCTGTAACCAGATGGAAGCTACAACTCTCTGTGTTCAAGCACCCACTTGAACCTCTGAGGACAACAGTCCTCCCTAGCACCTTCCTACCACCCTAAAATATCAATCTTTGCTATTGAAACTTATTACAGTGATATAATGTTCATCAATGGATTACCAGTCTCATCATTGTTCTGCTACACTGCCCTGCTCTTTCTGCCTCAGTGTTTTCTTGCACACATGCCTTGTGCTTTCTGTTCTTCTGCCTTTTATTTTCTATGCGCCATTTCCATTCAATGCACCATTCCTCTTCTATGTATTTCAGCTGCTACACACTGCCTCCTTCTACATGCCTTAATCACTCTCAACAACATCGTCCATCTCTTCTTTGTTCTGCGTATTTATACTATCTATGCACCTTCTTTGTCCTCCATTCATAGTGCCTCTGCATGATCTTCACTGTGCCACAGTTTTTCTCATCGGGTTATTCACTGCCACTCCACTTTTCTCTGCTTCACTCACTCAAGCCTCAAAAAGAAAACTGCATCTTGCTTCTGTCTATTCCTCATCTGTTACTCATCTCTGATTTTTATCTCACACTGCACATACTGTTGGTCTCACACTGTGCATAATGTAATTTTCCCTTCTTTACAGTTCAACTCATTTTTCATTAGGAACAACCAACCACACACAGTCATTGCATGTTTCTTTTATACACTACAAACCCTTCATTTACCCCTCGAATCCCTAGAAAAACGCCTCAGCAACTGAAACACCAACCATCCAAGAACCATGATTCGGTTTTGCTAACTAAATCGTAACTGAACAATTAATCATGAAGAGAAATAGTATCCCTTTGATCGAATTTCCAAGTATCCAACACAGTTGGAATACAAGCATAAGGTCTCGCGTTGATTTCGCCATTTCACATTTCGACATTTCGGCATTCTTATGGTGAAGATTCTCAACTCTTCATGTTACAATCGCCAAAAATGAGCTTATCTTGGTGCTAGCTCCTCCCTCTCACATGACCACTAACGGTGACCACAATCTACACCAAAAGGTGTTTTTCGCATTTCGAAATTTCATGATTTCGCATGTCGCGAATTCCTGTTGTGAGGCATCTCGACTCTCCAAGTCACAATCTCCAAAATGGAGTTTAGTTGTTAGCACCTTCCTCCCAATCTTGACAATGTGACCATAGCCTATGACCACTCGCTAATCATTTGAGTGCTTCTCTCTTCAGATCAACGGTCCACGATCCGTGGTGATCGGACGACAATCCTCCACCCTGGAACTTCAGCTTTTAGGACTTTGGGGGAGAGTTGATGCTAAAACTCCTGAAACTAAATTCCGGGAATGACGTCACTCAATGACATGTCATGATCCATGTGTCTGCCACATGTCACTCATAATTGTGATTTCCAGGTTCCTGAAATGCCAAATCAACTTTCCATTTGTCCTTATATGATTGCGCCACATGTCCTTTCTAACATAAGCTACCACTTGTGCTTGCTGACATGGTCTACCACATTCACCTCCTGGGTATGATGACCTAGATTATTCCTTGATCCAACGACTAGGATTATTTCGCGATTTTGTATATCACGAGTTTGAGAGGTTAGGGAACCCCGTTCCTTTGATCTTTGATTTCCCGGTCTGCGAAACTCCGAAATGGAGTCTTTGTTGATGCTCTGATCTTTCGCATTTTGCAATTTCATCATTCTTGTCATGAGTGTCCTTGACACCTCCAACTCCTGGTATCCGAAACTCTGAATTGGATATTAAGTCATGGTTTCACATTTCACGATTTTCTGTCGTGAGTTGCTTCCTTGACTCCTCCAACTCCCAGTATTCGAAACTATGAAATGGAGTTTACGCTTAAGTCATGGTTTCACATTTCACAATTTTCTGCCATGATTTTTTTCCTTGACTCCTCCAAATCTCAGTATCCGAAACTCCGAAATGGAGTTTACGCTTAAGTCATGGTTTTGCATTTCGCGATTTTTTTCCGTGAGTTGCTTCCTTGACTCCTCTAACTCCCGGTATCCGAAACTCTGAAATGGAGTTTACGCTTCTGATCTTGCCATGCGATCATCGTTGCACTGCTGGTCTTGCCACTTTCCCTTGTTCGTCATCGTCGGGCTGAGCTTGCCATCAATGAATGTAAGCATGCTATCATTGCTGATGTTCTTGCCTGTAGAGATGCCATCGTTGTTGTTGTTGTTCTTGCCATCAATGACAAGCATGCTCTTCGTGTAAACATGCCAACAATAATGTGGTATGAATATGAATTTCTTTCCGGTGCCATAATTCGTCATCTGATACACAGAGAGAAGGTTGAGAGAAATTTTGGGAACATGGAGCACGTTCTCGAAGCTTCCGTTGGTGAGTTCAATCCTTCCTTTGTCGGTGACTTCGATAGAAGAGTTGTCCCCCATCAGAATATGAAAACCTTTGCATGCATCCAAAGAAAAATATACTTCTTTTGAGGTAGCCATGTGATGTGATTCTCCTAAATCTATGATCCAAGCATCGGGAGAGGAGTTGATGGAAATCAAGCCATGGCTAGAATTGCCTTTCTTGGAATTCAGATCTTTTGGATTCTTCTTCTTGCCACCCTCGGGGATGTGATCTCTAAGGTTGTTTTTGTAAAGTATTCGAGACATCATATCTATTTTTTTTTTCATGCATGTGGATTCCGAATGGAATCCTTTGTGACAGTACGTACATTTCTCCCCTTTTCTCCCCTTTTTTGCTTTGGATCCGGAGGCATCAATGAAGGGTTTTGTGTACCCTGCCTTCTTCGGATGTGCATGATATTTTTATTTATATTTATATTTATATTTCTGATATTTTTGGCTGCCATATTTCATAGTGAGTGCATGCGCCTTTGATTTTTCCCATTTTGATGAGCTTGGTTTGCTCTTGTGTCAGGGATTTGATAAATTCCTCAAGAGAAGGCATCTTCCAGGTGGTTCCAGAGGTGAATCTAACAAAATGGAATGTGGATATGAATACAAAGAATTCAAGACCAATATTGGAGAGACTGATGAGAACCATTTGTTTTTCCTCCTTCGATTTATCAACCCCTCAAGCTTTGAGTTGCGACAATAAATCTTGGATATTGCCGAAGATTTTTGGATCCAATGTGAGAAACTCCACCTCCATCATGTGTCCTCTCATCTCATCCTGTTTTCTAAAGAGCCATTACAAGGTGGTCCAGGCTTCATTGGGAGTCTTAAAGGAAGATATGTGAAAAAGGAGATTGGGAGAAATAAGACTGCAAATTGTTCTGAGTGCCTCATCCATGCGATTTAAATACTTGGATTTTTCTATGTATGATGTCGATTCTTTATCTGTATTCAAGGTTAACCTATAAAACCCTCTGTTTCAAAGATGTATGGGTATTTTCTCCTTCCATGAAAATTAGTTGTAAGGTGTAATAATGAATTCTTTTTGGAAATCCATCTTTTCGCTGTCTTCAATCTCTTGTACCTGCAAAAAAATTTGGTGTAGATTTTTCTTAGAAGTCTGTCGGATCTGATACCATGTAAATGTGTTGAAACTACACATAATATATCTAGATAAAAAATAATACACAAATTTGCATATAGAATTGGAGAAAGAAGAAGGAGAGAAATAATGGAAGAATTCTCATTAACCGTTATGAATAATGAATACTTTACACATGATGTGCTCTGTATAAATCAATGAGTGTGCACTGGAGGAGAACTAATGCACCATAGTTGTGTTCTAGAGTGATATGGACATACACCAGCAGTTATGAGAGTGAACTTCCAACTATTTTATACTCTTAGGTAGTTATGAGAGTGAACTGCCACCTAGTTGAGTTAACTAGTCAACTAGTCTTCAATTAACTGCCTGAACAAAGAGTAGTGAGGAGTTAACTTGGGGAATAAAGGGTAATGCACCGGTTTGGTGACGATACCAAGGCAATTTCAAATTAGCATGTTGATTATCCCAATGTTGCATGGTGACAAAACCAATGCAACATCTAAACTCAACTCAACTAGTCAAACTAAAGTGTCAACTGAAAGAGAATATTATCCAGGTGGAATATTCTCCCCTAAAATATAGGAGACTGGATAATGACTAATTATGACTAATAAACAAGGTAAAACCTTAGGAAAAATATATCCTAGGTGTGTGTGAAGTAACTCCAACACATAGCTTTTCCAACTACATAACATGTTGATATTAAACTTCAACATTCATTTATTACCTAGATCTCTCTGATCCAATACATGCATGACCAAATTACATATCTAGTCATGCTCTCTTATTGACCTTGGGTATTCCACCTTGTTTTACCTTACTAGACCAAACTAATTTTCAACTTTCTTTCTTTGAACACTTCAACTTTTGTGGTTTCTTGAACCATTTATCCCTCTTTCCAGACCCACTTGGCCTTGATCTTGGCTTGCATAGCCAAGTTCGAGCATGTTACAGTGCTACCCCAAAAGTATTATTTTTTAGTTCATAGAGATTAAATGAAATTAGTTAACACTACTTTTAGTTTCTATTATAAATTCCATTAGTACTATCAACCTTCTAACATATTACCACTGGCTCCTTTCCACTTGAGAGGGTTACTCTTAGAACCATTTTCTTCTTCATGGTTCCTTATTGTTTCGTCCTTAGAATTCACTTCTATGCCTGAGTCCTTTTGATTGTTATCCCAATATACTTTGGGAATGCACTCAATACTTTTTAACTACACCCCACCTTCCCATAACATCAAAAATCCCTTGATTATTTCCATATTTCTTTGAGTGCTATCATGACTCAAAACAACTTGGCATCTACTTAGTGATACCTTTTTTTTTCTACTTCCTCTAATTACTCTTGGACTTATTCCATTTTGTACTTCACTTATATTTATGTATAGTCTTCCTCAAAAGTATGGTTGTATACTTCTACAACTAATTTTCACACATCGAATTACCTTTAGATATATGTTGTCTTTCGTTTGTATACCGATGCCTTTAATATCTCACCTTTGAAGTTCTAACATTCCAACCAGGATTCCACTACACCCCTATGATAATAATAATGGAGGTACTACCCCAAAACTGTATGACTGATCCTTGGATTTGTTGCCTTTATTTCCATGTAAACATTAAGTTCCCTTTTTCAGAAGACTATCATCTTGGCATATCAATCCACTTAGAACATATCCTTCCATAACGTGATTCTTTATCATTACCTTGATTTCTTTTATCATGAAGGGAATTTCAATATTTCATCTACTAAATTATTTACTCTTACACCCAGATCCACTGAGCACTCTGATTAACGTGATTTAATTTCCAGTAGTGGATTCCTAAGCCTTGATGGTTGCACTTAGACTCACACCTTAACGCTCTTCAGTTGTGTCCTTTAATCATCTTGTGAGGTATTCTTGACAAAAAAATGTGTCTTCAAATACTTCTGCTCATCCTTGATACCAAGTCCAAAATTTTTCATATACCAAGAAACCATTCTTCGATATGAACCTGCAATACATGTATCATCATGTACTACCAATATATTTCCTACTTTTCATCCACATGTGATATGCATAATCTCCTCGTGATTTCTATTCCCAAAGAAGGATTCCATTAAGGGTTTTCCATGTTGCTAACCAAACTCATTTGTATGATCAAAAAATTCTTAAGGAGCCAAAATATTGTTTTTATATTACTCATTCATATTTAACCGATTTTAATATCAGTCTTCTTTGAGAAGATATTAAAATTACCCACATGACTAGCTTCTCAAGCATAATCATACTTATGTTTCCTTCCTAATGGAAATATCCAATAAGAAATCATTCTTGTCCAACTTCTATAAAAGTATTTATGATCCAAAATATAACTAGGTAATTATAACATTACCCATGAAATAAAATGCCCAAATCCAACTTCCTTTGTCCCTCAATCTATTGTTTTATCAACAAACCTTAATCAAGGCAATCCTTTCTTGGATACCCTTTCACCGCTTGTTGAGCATACTAATCCATACACATATGGTTACCATCCACCCATAGATTTTAAATTGACCCATCATATACAACTCTAAATCATAAGAGTACTTTCCTTTTAATATCACCATAAAACCTCTTTTTGTCTGCCTGTGGATTTTACCACTCAAATCACATTTCTTTATGGATATACGAACTCTTTTGTCCAATATATTTTCAATAGATTCAACTTATCCTTAATACATCAATTTTGTAACTAATTTTTGGCCCATCCAAGACTAGTGTTGAAGCCAGATCTATGATACCACTTTGTAATGTCACATGAACCTCTAGTTATCATTCAGGATGATGGGTTGTCAAAATTTCAATTTTTCCAACTACTCCATTTCTCCAATTAGAATTTGTAGATTGATTTTTCTCATCTAGATATTTCCAATGACTGTAACCATGCTCAATTCTAATCTCTAGATCAAAATTTAAATCCCTCCAAATTTTTCGGGCCTTCAACTGCCAATTCCACCTCAGTGTCACATGGCACCCTAGTGCATGTGTCACTTGACGTTGAACTAATGTAGTGTTGAAGTGGTAGCTACCACGCATCTCCTTGATTATCGTATGATTGGCCTGCTAGATTAATGACTTCAATCTATTCAAAGTCCTTTTATACCGTTGAAGTTTAGCCCATTGGAATGTATCCACAAGTGGCTTCCTGTGCACTTTGATGACCTTAGTCCAACATATCTAACAGTCCTAGAGGATGGTAAATCGACGTATCATGGCACATAGAGGTTCTAACTAGAATGAGGGTTAACAATCTACCTTCTACCTTTGAACACGCCCTTGTGGAGGTCCACATTAATCGACGGTTGAAGTTCATCGTGTCCTCACTCCGTTCAACATATCTGATCATCTCTCAGAGTCATACTCCAAACCCTTTGGAGTGGTACTTCAAACTCTCCCAATTAAACTCAGAAAATATGAACTCCCTTCCTAGCCTCACTTATGTAGAGTTCTACATGGAATCCAAGTTGGCACTCAGGACACATGTCCCTACCCAACTCCGCTACCTGGATTCACATGTGGCACTTAGGCCACATCACATTTCACCCCAAAAGTGACATAACACACTACCATGTGACACAATAGCCACCTGGCACATGGAATATCCACATGGACTTACATGGTGTACACATCATTGCTGACCACTAGCACATCCTTCTTGGTGCTAACACTTATCCTTTGCGTATTGGATGGATGAAGTCATCCCTGTCAGCGTGACATCACCTTCCTCTTGGCCTCATCAAAGTGAGACCCACCAATATCTATGATCAATATTATCTTTCATCTAGGATTTGATTGAAAAACAGGATTACTCCTTCAGAGTGTTTCTGCGATAGCTCGAGAATCCCCTTCAGAAGTCAACTTTGAAAAAACTCTTTTCAACAGTTTCTTCTCCAAAATATGAGTGACTAGATACAATAACCACGATCTCTCCTCCTAATGATATAATGATCATTGATAAATCACCTTTCCAAGGGCTTGAAATCGACAGGGACCCACTCCCTATTATCTCGACCAATTATAGGCCACCACATGTCTTCCTTGTACACATAGGATTTTCCATCAACACAAAGTCATTCCTCCTCTTGATCATGTATAATGGTTTTTACACTGATCAACGACTAATATTATATCTTAGTTGTTCTCTTATTGACGATTTATATTTCTCCTCATAGTCTTCCCTCCGAAGTATTTTCATTCGAGTGGACCAAACTACTCCGAAGAACCCACTATGATGGACAATCACGATCACCTCAAAATATTCTCCAATCGATCGATGACTCTAGTTAGTTTGGAGTCTCATCCTAACCTAACCATGGAATAATCTGATGTTACCACAACAATCGAAAATCACGATTGATTTTTTTGCCAAAATTGAGGGAAGCGACTCTTTCTGAGGTAAAAGACAAGGTTTCATAGGTTTAGCAGTGTTCCTCAAAACTTAGTCAATTATGGGACTTCCTTAAGTAAACTCTAAGGATTCATAGGTCTTCAAAATGACGTGCAACCCTTATCTAACCATATGAGGCCTTCCTCATCGTTGTGTGAGTAACAATTTGCACCTATGAATTATCCATATCTAGACAAGGGAATTTCCAACCCAAGTTGGCTAAGATGTGCCTAGGTTCTAGCTAGGCATTTGAACAAAATTATATAATGAATACCAACAACATGCATTCAAGTGTAAATTCCTATGATATCAATTTCACTCCTTTAAATGCACTGCCTGTGAAAAATAATTATGCCCAATAACTACACAATACACATGCAACATATCCATGAAAACCATAATAGAATGTATAATTCCAACAACAATTACCATGACAAAGAATACATAATTATAGTTCCTATACTATTTTAACAATAGTTTATTGAAATATAAATGTCACAACAAATAACCAACACATGAGTACAATATTTGTACAATTGTAACAACGAATGCACTCAAACATATTAAGAACAACATATTCCCATAATAAGAATACATAAACATTTTCACATTAAGTATCCAATGCAAGATCACAACATATAATTTCCATATCTGAACAATCTTGGCAACAAATAATTTAGGATAATTACAACAATAAAGCCCCTAACAATAGTCACATATCACAACTTTTGTACAAGTTTAACAACAATAAATACACATAATTAAAAAAAAAAAAAACCTATAACATAAGTACATGAACCTTTTCATCGTAAGTAACCAACACATGATCACATAAACATTCTTACATTAATTTAAACAAACAGATGGTGAGCACTTATCCGATATAAATAGCCACCAACTGCATGTAGACTTCCAAATTTCCTCCCAGCCTTAGACTTTGTTTCCCACTAATTGACAACAATTCACCCCCGATATGGGCTTAAAATCCACTTGGGAAAAGGAATTTCTATCCCGAGAAAGGTATCTCAACAACAATTCTCATAATTTTAGGTGCCAAGTTTAACAACCAACTTACAATCTCTAATTCTCCACGTGCTTGTCCCACCCAGAAAGTGTTCCCCTTCAACTTCCCCACTTCCTTTTCGATATTTAGCAACAAGCCGGAATGGAAGTCTTAGAGTCATATGGCTGTAGCTTGGAACCTTGGGAAACAATTCCCAACATTTCTCTTACCTGGAGATAATTATTACGGGCATGACAACTCGCTTCTTTGAAAACACTTATCACACCTAGAGAGAATGCACATGGTCTTAGAAACCCACTTATTCATCTTAATTTTCAACAAATCACACTTCAAGCGTCCTCCAACAAAGATGGAGATGGTATCCTCTATGTACAATAGCAGCAGTGAGATGGTACAAATGGTGGAAATAGAGAGTGGTTTTCTCCCCCCTAGTGAGCATAGTCCTTGGCCCTCCCCCCCCCCCCCCCCAATTGGAAATAATGATATACAAGATGGGAAATTGTACTTAGATTTCCCAATATATTTGGATGTTCATGAGACGACACTTGTCACCTCATAAATATATTTTTCACCCAATTGGTGGTTTGTTCCCTTTCTTTGGGAACTTAGGATAAATTGATTTATCACATACGTTAAGTTTTTAGAAAATATTATTAAAATATTATCTTGCTTAAGCCCCCTAGGCTTAGCTCCTTTCCTAGAATCTTATCCCCCTTTCCTTTCCTAGTGGAGTTTATCCCCCTTACTCTTTTTTCAAGTAGGTCTACAATAGTGGTATGGTTTTATTAGTATTTAAGTGTGATTACAAAAAAAAAAGATGGCTCGTTGGCCTCTCAGATATGGTTCTTTACTTAATAATCACATAGGTACTAAGACCCATAATATTCGGGCTCACCGACCTATGGAAAATGAACATGTGTACAATTATAATTGAGGGACAGCCTGGGGTATTACAAGTGGAGTGCAAGAATGATAAGGATGCATTCTAGAATGCATGTATCTTATCTAGGAATATAACTTTTGGGTATTGATGAGTTCTGGAACTTTTTGTAGTTTTTGTTGTGTTAATTATTATGATCTTAGGATGAGTGCTCTAGTAGATAAGTCAAGAAAGGAGGTGGTTGTTGTTATAAATTAAGGATTGGGGAAAGGGGGGTTGTAAACAACTTGTTCATTCCCTTTCAAATAATTAGTTTTAATCTCGACCTTATAGGAGATAGGGAAAAACAAAACCTAGAGAAGACTGTTAGTCAATTGAGAATAGGGAATTTGGACAAGGTCCTTTTGGAGAATATATATAAAGGTTGGGAGAACGAATTCTAAGGAAGAAACAAGTGGGAGGAAGAGAAAAAAATGTTGAATCTAGTGGTCTCTTCAGACAGGTATTTCTACACAGGTCTATGTTTCTAGATGTTTGAAAATCATCCAAAGCCTTTTACCTTGGTAGCTTTACTTTAGTTAAAGGAATTATTAAAGTGAAGTGATTTTATTAATTAATTATTGAAATTATTGAGTTATTTGAGGAAATATCTAAAAGGAATTAGCACAGATTCTTAGAATCTGAATTTCAAGTGAGTTTGATAAGTAATCTCAATCGTCAATCACTTTGGAGATTAAACATAGACTATAACTCATATTTATAAAAGAAAGTCTAGGGTGAACAAGGAAGACACTTGACACTTGAGATTCTTGAGAGTAGAGAATTTTCTTTTGAGAGGATTGGATCAAGAAGGATTTTGATTCAAAATCTTGGATAGGTGGAGAATGAATTCCATCTAGAGATCAGGTCAAGGAGAAGAGAGAACAGAGGAAACACAGTTGGGTTTCAGTCAAAAGAAGTCACAGGAAGAGTGTCATGTCATACATAGCTTTATGTACAATCTTTCCATACATGTATGTGGGTTCCAGTGGAGAAATTCACATGAATATGCAGGTTTGATGAAGGAAAGTCATGTACACCTTGAAAATCATGCAATTATGGGACATAAAATGGAACATTACTTTCCAGGTTTGTCTGTAGTTTTATTTATTTCAGTGGGCCATTATCCCTATTACATGATCCCTGATTTTAGTATTATAAAATCATTCTCATCACTGGATTTCCCTCCGAGTTTTTTTCCACGGTATCTACCAAAAAATATTGGCTTTTATGTGTGCATGATTTGGTTTCCAATTTTTACTTTTGCTGCATGTTTAAAGTTGAATATTTTATCATTGTATTTTTGTTTTATGAGCTGCTAATCTAATTGTAGTAAGGAAATCACTAGATAATGAAGTACCTAGGTTTTGGAGTAAGAGAAATTTCAACATCGTATCAGAGCATGATATATTAAGGGAGGAAACCAAGTAACAGGATATCAGAGAAGGTTCTGTGAGGGGAATCAAAATCTCAGATCCATAACCAATAGGTGGAAATCTAAGGGAGTATTTTAGAGAAACAATTGTATTGAGGACAAACTAGGTTTTTGTAGGTTTACTGAGGTGTCGAGGGCCACATAAAGTATAGTCACATATATACACAGGTTGTAGTGGTTATATTCACACACATACATGAGTTGAAAAGGTGAAAACCATTTACATATGAGGGTTGTAATGAGCACAAGAGCATACATACACGATATCTAGTGGTCACAATCACGTACAAGTCAGTACAAGGGAAATTTTCAGCAACATGTTATTTTCAGGGAAGGTTATCAGGTCATAGGGATGGAAACAAAATTGTTGAGATTTGAACATATATTTAATGGAGCATACAACTTCCTATATTGTAAATAAGAGTAATTTTGTTGTTGAAGGAGTATCACCTTTGGGAGGTAATGGAAAAATTTGTTACTCTGCCGACAGATCCAACATATTTGGAAGCTCACAAAAAGAAGGAGATCAAAGTAGAGAGGGTCCTCCTGGATTCAATGAAGGATCACATAATTCCTCACCTATCAAAGAAGAAGATGGCCAAAGATATGTTTTATGTCTTGGTAAGTTTTTTCCAGGGAAAGAACATGAATATGAATATGGTCTTGAGAAATAAAATCATATCAATGCATATGTCTAGATATGATAATGTTACCATCAATCTCATGAGGATCACACATGTGTGTGATCATCTTGAATCCATAGGGGAGAAAACATAGGACATATAGCTCGTGAATGTGGCATTGAATGGTATTCCCAAGTCCTAGAAACCATTTTTCAAGGGAGTTTTCACCTGAGAAAGTATTCCAGATTGGCAGAGACTTTGGGATGATTGCATCCAGGAAGAGACTTGGGAGGAGTCTAAGAGTATCAAGAAGGAGGGTAGTGAGTATAACTTGGATATTTTTAGTAAGATGAAGAAGGGAAAAATAAATATCTCTAGAAAGAAGGGAAACAATGATGGAGGATCATCAAAGCTACGAAAGAAGAAGGACTTGAGTAAAATCAAGTGCTTCTTGTTATGAATCCAAGAGTCACTCCTAGACTGCAAATTAGAGTAAGTTTGGTAACATAGAAATGAAAATGGATTAAAATAGTTTGAATAGGTGGATCAAAAAGAGAAGAGTAAAAAGGAGGGCATCGAACTACTACAAATACATTCCACTGGGCATGGATTCATAACATCCTACAGATCAAAGGAAATCAAGCTTCCTGCTAGCCAAAAGGCTTATGTCAAGATGGATAGAAGAATAGAAGGTAAAAAAAGAGAATAATAACCACATAACATAGATCTTTTCTGTAACATAGATTGAAGAGTGATTGAACAATAAACTGTGATTAACAAGAAATTACCACAAATCCTTTGCAGCTCATGAATTCATTAACCAAAGGCAACTTTTGATCTTCAAAATCTGTAAATATTATTCAAGCAAGATGATAGGATAGAATGATAACAAAGAACACAAAGTTTGATAAGAAACTCTCCTGAATTTCTAATGGCATAAATGGTAATTACAACAGGCCCTCAAGCTTACAATTGAGCAAATAAACTGGTCTTCTAGCTCTCTCCCCTCTTGGATCATGAATACAACCTTTTTCCTCAAGTGATATCCTTCCTTAAATAGAAAATATCATCCAAATAAACTTAGGAGGTATAATCCCATCTCCTTCATTGGATTCTAAGCCTTGGACATAGGTGGTAACAATCAAAGAGACAAAAATCCAACAAACTACTAATTTTCAGGAATTTGTTGGAAGTCGTTAATAAAATGTCTCCACCTCATTGCATGAGGCCTTTTTTGGAGATAAATATTAGGTGCAGGTGTCCCTTGACATCTAAATGATCCTTGAGAATCCATTCGAACCCTCCTTGACATGTGGCATCCTCCCAACAAGGCGAATATCAAAACCGTGGCCACTACAAGAAATTAGGTAGCGCCGATGTAAAACAGTAGGTAACACCACTTTATGTCTAATATCTCTCAAAACATAACACATTTTGAAAAAATGAGAGAGGTTTTTGTTATTTGGCATGTTATGAACAAAAACCTCCTCCAGGTTTCAAAAATACCTTCTCAATTGTTCATAATACAAGTTTCAATTTAGTGACTCAAAACTGGTAAAATAACTCTACACAATTCGTTTTCTGCCAGAATTTAGGTAGCACCCGCCTGTGTGTCTGTGTGAGATTGGGTAGTGCAAATATATGAGTCATTTTGATTCTTGGAACCTTGTGAGAGTTTTTTCAATGCTTTTTCTTGACACTTGGCACCTTAACCAATCTTGTGCTAACACTTCTCATGTTATAAGAATGGGAATTATGCATCTCAGTGTCCATAGAAGAAGAATGGTAAAGGCAATACACATATAACAACATTATTAGAGATGAAACTTGATGTGTTTGCAAAAATGCTTGAGAAGTGTAAGAACCCTAGATGAATACATGCTTAGGGATTATTAAGTAAAATTTATTAGATAATTAATTGTCCTAATATGGTTTTAATTAAACAATGATTAGTATTAATAATATTAATTGATTATTATTTATTAATTAATTGTTTTAACTTTTGATTAATTAATTAATTATTACATATCACACTCAATGATATTGGTAATAATTTAAGGGGGGGTTAATAATTTTTAAATTGTTTAATTAAAATGCTTTACGTATGCCGGAGAGGATAAGGCATTAAAGAAAGGGATACGATATTAATGAAGGGGGGATAAGGCATTAAAGAAAGGGATAAGATATTAATGAAGGGGGGATAAGGCATTAAAGAATGGGATAAGAAATTAATAAGGGGGAGATAAGGAAATTAATGAGGGGGAGGAGAGTCGGTGAAGGAGGGATAAGGAAGGGAAGGAGTTGGACGGGAGGCATTCTACGGGAGTGGGGGATGGATTTTGGGGAGCTCTGAGTATTGCAGAGAGAAGTGAAGATTAGGAGTGAGATTGTATCAGTGCACCGGGGTTGCTGGGGGTTTTGGGCACGGAGGGCCAGGATATCCGTTGATATCCTGGGGCTAGGGAGCTACCTAGTTGGTAGGGAGGCTGGTTTTGGGTAGTGTTTTGCAGAAGCGGGAAGGAAGCAAGCGGCGGGAAAACAGAGGATAATAGCATCAGGTTCAGGTATTTACCAAGAATTATGCATTGTTTTTGTATTAATATTTATAAAACTTTATTATAATTGAAAATTTTGATTGCGAATGTGCTAAATGAAGTAACTCTTAAATTTTACTGCTCTGTTCTAAATTAAATGTTGTTTATTTAATACAACTATTACAAGAAGGATTATGTTGGGCATATTGTCTTTGATATGTTGTCATTGATGTCAACAGTCGATGTCATTGTGATGTGATGATAAGTTGTTATAATGAAATTTCATTGATGTCAACAATATAACAATTAGTAGAGAATAAAAATGTAAAACAATATGCATAGAATGAAAATGTCAAACAATATGTAGAGATTCAAGCTTAGAAGAAAGGACATTAATCAAATCTCAGAAGGAAGAGTGCATTGAAGAAATGTCATCGGGATCGAAATGCCCACAGGAAAACTCCAAAGGATTCAAGAAAGAATCCTTCTCATTGAGATAGTTTTAAGGAGTAGTCATGCATAATATATAACGCGAGGAGCAAAGGAATCCACTCTAAATCTCAGGAGAGATAGCATGTAGAGAATCCATGTATAGAAGAAGTAACAAAGCACAAGGTATTAAAATGCTCAGTAGAAATAACGATGAACAGATCAGAAGAAAGATCATTAGATTGAGGTAAATTCATAGTTTTGAAGAATTATATCTCAACTGTCAGATATGAGACTTACAAGAGAAGGACAGTTGGAGGATTGGTCAATGATCAGATCAAGTCATGACTGTTGGATATGAAAGTGCTAGATCAAGGGAAAGGGTTGATTGTGGAGTGCGAAGGGAGAATTAAACAATGCCTTAATTCTAACCCCACAATTATTCTAGACCATTGATCGTCACCTGCCAATAGATCTATAGTTGGCATCAGTTCCACTACCAACGAGCATTTTCCATTGCGAATATTGATGATAGTTTTAAACGTCATTCTAGTTGGGACCTCACAATCATCCCTTATTGTCGATCTACTTTGGGAGAATTCTCGATCGTTGGATCAAGTTGAGTGGAAGGACATAGTAAGCCATAATGAAGTACCATCAAATCTGAAGTAGGAGGTTCATGATGTTTCTCAACAATTAGATCAATATTTGATCTAGAGTTAAGTATTAGTCATTGATATGGAATAGAAAAGGGGAAATGTTAGATCAATAGTGGTCAACTTCAGCACTAACCACTTCAGTAGAAAAGGGTTGAGAACAGGTAAGATTACTCAAAGGCCTAAGTCCCAAAGTGGACATGGGTCATCCGATCCAAGGATCACTTCGTGTAATATACCGATTGTTGGATTGAATAAAGTGGAAGGACAATATCCCACAAATGTTCCGAAGAGGACATGATTCGTCCAATCTGAGAAATATTTCGGGAGTGATATTGACCGTTCGATCTATATGAAGTGGAAGGATACTATAAGAAAAGACAAATGTCGGAGTCATGAAGTCCCGAATTAAATGAGGACCATCGGATATGGAAAATACATAATGGTTGTTGGATCAAAATAGTGGTCAACTTCGACGCTGACCACTTCATTGAAAAAGGATTCAGAACATATGAGTTCACTCGAAGGCCAAAGTTCCAAAGTCACTCTCAATCGTCGATCTTAGATACCATTCGAGAGTTAGGAAAACCATTAGATCTAGGAGAAGAACATGTGCTACATGAGGAGATCCACATCAATAAGGACACATGGCACAATCATATGATGACAAGTCTCAAAGTGCAGTTGGAATTTCGGGTATGCATAAGTCACTAATATAAGTGGCATGTGGAAGCCACTTAGTCAGTTCCATGTCAACAAGTGATGTTAGCAAGTTACATCACTCCGATATTTTGTAATTCAGGAGTTTCACCACCAACATATACCTGAAGTCTCAAAGTTCTGAAATGAACGAGGACCATTCATTGTGTAAATAAAACTCAGCTGTCCAATCTACTTTGGTGAAATGAACTCTGGAATATTGAAGGACTGTGAAGGGGAAATCACCCGAAGCACCGAAGGTTGAAGTCAAAACTAACCTTTGATCTACTTTGAGAGCATTCTCAACCGATGATTAAGCATAGTGGAAGGATAACATAAATGGAGGTGTTAACCGACAACAAGCGATCACCACCACTTTATGACTTATTCAGTAGGTAATCAATTCGAAGGAATTTCTACTCCAAAATTCAGGAGCCACGAATAGCCAAAGCTGCGAAGTAAATGAGAACTTTCCATCTCATCGTGACATTAAAACATGATCGTTGATTTTGATAAGTAGGCAAGCACTCGCTTGGATTAGTGCATGGTCACCACCTGTGGTCGTATGGAATAAATAAAACAAGGGTAAAAGAAGAGGCAACTATTAAATCAATAATATCGTGGTTTTGCGCATACACTCATATGTAAATGTTTTGAAGGAAGTGCCTCATACATATTTAATTCGACAGAGAGTTAATACTAGAACAAAACAAAGAATTGATAAAAGATCAAATATGATCTTTTGGTGAACTAAGAACACAACAAAAACATGAGTATGATATAATGAGTCGATCTATGTCTGTGATCAACTCATGATAACAAAAGAACTGACACACAGTCATGATTAAGAGAGTTAAATTATGAGCATTATGAATAAAGGATAAAAGGAAAAATAGGATTATTTAAAGTTTAATATTATCACTTAAATGAAAAGGTACAATGGTTCAATATCAAAATATGCAATGATTCAAAATCAAACCAGTTGGAAGACTATATAAACAATAAAGAATGGCGAGAAGAGAGCATAGTTGAATTTGTTGAAGTATATATATTTATATATAATGGATTGAATGAAGGTTCATTCTATCAGGTTAGTGCCTATTTACAAGATGGGTTTTGTATGAGGATTGGATTCCTCACATCTTAGTTGGATCTAAGATCAACAAGCTGGGACTTGTTATGAGGGTTGGATTCCTCATTTCTCAATTGGATCTGAGAACTACAAGCTGGGTCTTGTAACAAAGAGTTGGGTCTCTCATAATTGTTTGAAGATGAAATTCAAAGATTGATCTTATGTATTCATTCAAGTTAAATAAATAAATAAATAAATAAAGTATTTATTCTTTTATATATATTGATTGAGAAAATGAAATAAATATTTGTTGTTCAGTTGATTTGTGAAAAGTGGAAAACTGTCCAAAGTTTTGTGACACTGATTCACCCCCCCCTCTCAGTGTCAAGTATCCATTTCAACAATTGGTATCAGAGAAAGTGCCTTCAACACAGTTTAAAATACTGAAGGTAGATTCAGAAGAAATGGGTGGACAAATTATTATCTCTACAAATGAAGGTCCCTTATTTGATGGAACACATTATTTATCATGGAGGGAAAATATGAAACGATATCTAAAGTCAAGAGGATATGGAGTTTGAGTTTCTGTAGTATGTAATCCCTGGAACTTAACTACTTCAAAAATAAAAAAACAAAAACTGTAAAGGAGGCAAGGAGAAACAATTCAGTAGCCTTAAAAGCAATCGAGGATGGATTGTCAGACCAAGTCAAAGAAAAGATGAGGCACTAGAAATCCGCTAAAGAATTATGGCTCCAACTAGAAAATTGTTATTAGAATGAAACACAAGAAGAAGATAAATCCTCTCAAAGTGAGGAACACGACTCAGATAAAGATGATTCATATCAGAATAATGAACAAAACTCATAAGAAAATAATTCGTATTAAGATAAGGAACAAGATAAAGAAAAGGAAAATTGCAATCAGATTGAAGAACATAATGAAGAGAAAAATATTTCTGATAAGAATGAAATGCAGGATTTGATCTCAGTCAACAATGAGGAAGACAACCTCATCAAGGAATTGAGGCATACCTCAATAATCACTAAAGAAAAATTACATAATCTTAAGACTGATGTTACAATTGCAATAGATGAGATTCGTATGCAACCAAGAAATTATATGCATATTAAAGTCCCTGTGAATGTTCTTGACCATATTGAATACAAAGTTATGTGCACTTTTGAAGAGTTGGAGAAACTTCAACAATTATATCAATCTAACCATGAAGAGTTTGAATAGAGAGTTCAGCTACAAGACAAAGAAAAGGAGATCAAAATATTGAAAACCGAATTTACTAATCTAACAAAAGAGATGGAAGAATTAAATACACATGATAGTAAAAGAAACAAATTACTAAAATAATCAAAAGAATTAGTTAACATTCTAAACACTCAACTTAAGGAAATTAAATAACGTGAAGAAGACCTAAAGATATAGTTAACAAGGAAATAAAATTATTACCACATGTTGGAATTGGAAATCATCAAATTCAAAGAGATAAATGAAAGTACTAATGCAGATCTAATGACTCAAACTGAAGAAGCTAAGAAAAATGAAGAATCCCAGAAGATCCAAATAACTAAAAAGGAAGAATCATTCCAAAAGTTTGAATTAGAAGCCATCAACCTAAAAAGGATTCAACTAGAATATGAGGAAGAAATCAAAATAATAAAAACTAAATTTTTTGAACTAACAAAAAATATGGAAGATTTTTTTTTTTTTTTTTAAGTAAAAAGGGGAGGATCCTGTTTATATTCGAGTTGCATAGTTACAGAGTCTATTTGTAATGCCAGTTGTCCCTCCTGAATAGGAAACTGATACAGTTGGGCATTCTATGCCACTTGTGTTCAAACAAACAAAATTATTAGAGTGTTGTCCTACCCGAAGGAAACCAAGATGCATAGCCATTAGGTTCAGTCTATATTCTAACAACCTACTTACAACATTACTATGATCTAACTGGGATAAAAACTCATTCTGAAACAAAAAGAGATTGCTAACTATGAACATCACAAGACCTTTTAACCAATCAACTTATCCTCTTCCCCGTGCCTTCAACATCCTGCAGGAAACACATAAGCTTGCACGTATGTAGGGCACTGCCTTTTCGGGAGAGTCCTGGAGTGTGCAGCATACAACATGTCGATTCGATGGTTGATTTGAATGATACGAAAGATATGATCATCCAACATGCTCCACATTTCAAATATTAGTGCTAGGTACCCTGGGTTGGTGAAAGGAAGCTGGTCCTGCCATTTTCCTTCAACAGAGGCCAAGGGAAATGGATCCTGTGCTCCTTCACCTTCATTTGCTTCACTAGCTTGATGTTCCTACTACTTGTTCGACTGAGACGCTTCCTTTGGAGGTGCACCACTGAGTGGGTCGTTCTTTTCTTTTGCACAGCATGATACCTCTTTCTCAATGTAGTAGGTGGTGAATTCCTCTCTCGGGTGAGTTTCTTTGTAACCACGCGGAGGTGAAATCTTGTCCTCAGTGCCAAAATTAGTGGGAGGATTCCAATTTTCTGGGACAGTGAAAAGAGGGTGCTCATGATAGCTTTGCATGGCCTCATCTAAGGTGATCTCTTCCACGTATGCCATGGGAGACGTTCGAGGTGTCCCGGACTTCCTGTTTCTTTGCGAGGACACCAAGTGTAACATCTCGCTCTGGTGCACTTACTAAACTTATTCTTTGAGGACACTTGCTCGCAAGTGATCTGGATTTTTATGATGATAAAGCTTTTTCCTTCATTATGATGCGTTAAGTTATATGACATGATGTTTTTACTACTTTGATGTAGACATGTGCTGCTGACTCAGTTTCATTGAATGTGTAGGGTTTCGGACCTTGAGGATGCAGAGGCATTGGTGGAACTCCCTTGGACTCCGGATTGAGTCAGGGAGTGGGCTATTTGGGTTGTTTCATTTACGGTGATATTGTTTTGTTTTG
>JZKD02S2327941.1:207405-235516 GCA_000966675.3 Picea glauca
CATAAATTGAAGAAGTCTCAGGAAGCATTATCAGGTTCTATGTGATGATTGGTTGATGGTGATGATTTAATGTAAAGTTTTATTATCTCTCATATATTTTTGGGTGGAAGGAAGGAGAAAAGATGGAGATTTCAACTCTCTATTGATATTGGAGGATTGTATCTTCCTCTTGGAGGTTTATTCCTCCCTTTACATTTGGAACCTGTAGCTACCTTTGGAAGTCATTACTTCCCTTGAACAATAACTAATCATTATTTCTCATATACTGTGCATGGTTTATTGTGGTGTATTGGTGTAACTCTTATACTATTGTTCATTTCTCATTGGTGATGCATACCCCCAACTGTCAGGTAGAGATCCCCATAGGATCGTTCTAATCTCCTTAAGCCAAAGAGGCTCCTTTGGTTCCTTGTTGAAACCTTCAACGAATATGATCCACAGGTCCTTCGGAAACCCCACCTGTGCGAACGAGCACTAGGTGCTAGCTTCACCCTCACATGACCAACACTGGGCCTTGGCGCAAGCGCCTTTTGCAACTCGCAACTCATGAGTTTGTGGGTCGAAGACCCTCGACTCCTCTTTTCCAAACTCCCAATACCCGAGATGATGATACAGGTATACCTCCCTTCTTGTTACCGCTTCTTCAAGCGACCATCGGCTATAGCCTAACTCTAGTGCCTCTCGCAACTTCGCAACTTTGCAAGTTGAAGTGTTGATTCCTCCTGCTCCTCCCTTTGCAAATCCAAGATTCGTGATAAGTCAACGATGGTTTGACCCTTGTCAAACAACACGTGTCCACCACCTGTCACCACTTCTACCTCTCTCCAGGCATTTTATTGTCATGCCACTTGTCAACCACGTAGTTCCCACCAAGTGGACATGCCACATGTTGCACAATCCCTCGCAACTCGCAAGCTCATGACTTCTGCAGTAAAAAAGAGTTTCTTTCAAACCCCGAACTCCCGAAACCCTGTGCACTCTTTGCAACAATGGTCCTTCAACTTTTCCCTTGGTTGATAAATTCTAAGGTTTCAACTGTCCTGCGCACACCTTGCACGACTCTGTGCTTCTCCTACACTTCTACTGGTATGAGAACAATGGTATCTCTCCTAAGATTTCCTAGATAAAACTCAGACTCTTGTCAACACACACCTTGCATACTTTTCACTGCACTCCTTGCAGGAATTCTCAGAGAGAGAAACAATTGAAACTCATTCTACCCTTCTTGCAAACTTCATACTTTCAACATGAAATCATACATCCCACACAACATTGAGACATATGCATAACGGAGAAATAAACCAACTGTAAACATACCATTTAACAAAGGTAAACAGTAAACATCATAACACCATGAAAGTTGAGTCAAAGTTTCATATATTAACTGTAATGCTCCTATACATGGGTTCTTCTCTACAGCTCTCTGCTACAGCTCTCAATGTTGATAATATTACAAAGATACAATAATACAAGAGTGAGGGTGTCTATATCCATTTTCCCTCCTACACTTCTAAACTATCTAATCTCTCAATTCCAATCTACCTACTTTACATTAAACAGACTTAAATGCCTATTACATCTGATAGATGAGAGTAATCTCTCCAGATCTGTTCCTATCTTCAAAACATAAATGCAAGTACACTCCTCCTAACTATTACATTAATTCTTTTGGTTTGAAAATTCAAAATGGTCTTCATAAAAACGTGCCCCTTTTCTTCATCTGTGCGTCCATCTTTTTCTTTGGCTAGGCACGTGCATTGGCTTTGTTTGATGCTCCTGCATGATACTTCCTTGCTTGAAAATTTTCATGAACTCCTGTTCATGAGCTCTTGCATGGTCTGTCCATGCTTTTGAATTGCTGCTTCATCCTCCCAACTGGCATTTTCAACTAGATGTCCCTTCCATTTGACCAAGTATTCAAAATACTCTTTTCTCCTGGTCTTTTTACTAACCCTCTTTTCAATTATACTTTCCATCTACAACTTTTCAGCTATAGGCATTTGATTGGCCCATCAAATTTCTTCCTTCTCATATTCAGCTCATGCTTCTTCAGCTCTGTAAGGGTACAAATCCACAACATTGAATATTAGTGAGATTTCGACCCCATAGGGTAATTCGATCTGATATGTGTTTGCCCCAAATTTATTTATGACCTTGCACAGTCCAATCTTTTTCATCTTCAGTTTATTATACGTTCCCCTTGATGTGAAAGAATCATATCACCAACTTCAAATTGAAGTTCTCGCCTGTGTTGATCTGATCTCCACTTGTATTCTTGACTTGAACTCGACAATCACTCCTTAATTCGGTTGTGAAGCTCCTTCATTCCTTCTGCAAATTCCTCTGCACTGGCACTATTGAATTTAGCTTGTTCCGAATATTTCAATTCAGAAACTCCCCTTGGCTGCCTTCCATATACAATCGGGAATGGACTCTGCCCTGTTCTTTTGTTGAGTGAATCATTGTAAGTGAATTCCGCCTATGGCAGAATGTGATCCCACTGACTGTGGTGTTCAGTGACTAAGCTCCTCAACAAATCTCCCAAACTCCTATTTACAACCTCTGTCTGTCCATCCGTCTGAGGATGATACACTGATCTGAAAGACAAGCTTGTCCCCAACTTCTTCGATAAGTTCCTCCAGAAATGTCCCACAAACTTGGTATCTCGATCATAAATGATACACTTTGGAAATCCGCGAAGTCTGACGACTTCCTTGAAAAACAGGTTTGCAATATGAGTTGCGTCACTGATTTTATGGCATGGTATGAAATGTGCCATCTTGGAAAATATGTTGACTACCACAAAGATCAAATCACATCCTCTTTGTGTTCTTGGTAGTCCCAATACAAAATCCATGCTCACTACGTCCCACAGCCTTTTAGGTATGGGAAATGGTTGATATAACCTTGTGTTCTGCCTTTTTCCCTTCATGTGCTGACAAATTCTGCACCTGTCTACAAATTTCTTGACATCTGTCCTCATCCCTGGCCAAAAATATGAACCATTTGAGTTTGAAACCGTATTTTCATGACCGAAATGTCCGACCAATCCTCCAATGTGTTTTTGCTTTAGTAAATTCTCCCTCATGGAGCACTTTGGAATACATAGTTGATTCCCCCTGAACAATAATCCATCCTGGATCATGTATTCAGTCCATTGGCTTCTATATCTGAGAAATAGAATCTCATACGCCTCATATGCTTCCTTGAAGTCTGGATCATCTCTGTACATTTCTTTGAGGTTATCAAAACCCAAAGTCTTGACTCTGAATTCTTGCATAAGCAAACATTTCCTGCTCAAAGCATCAACAACTTTGTTTGCAGTTCTAGAAATATGCTTAGTCACAAAAGTAAAATTCTACATGTATTTGACCCATTTAGCATGCTTTTGGTTCAACTTCTCCTGTCAGGTCACGAATTGCAAAGCGTGATTATCATTATACAAAACAAACTCTCTGGGAACCAAATAGTGTCTCCATTTCTTCAGTTCTTGTATTACTGCATAGAATTCCTTATCATATGTGGAGTACTTGATCTTCGCTTCATTTAGTTTTTCACTGAAATATGTGATCGGCCTGTCATATTGGCTCAAGACCGCTACAATTTCAAATCCACTCGCGTCACACTTGACCTGGAATATCTTGTTAAAATCCAGAAAAACTAGAATTGGTTGTTCTATGCTCTTCTTCTTCAGCAGATTGAAGCTCTTCTCTGCTTCTTCTGTCCAATGAAAAGACTAGTGTCTTTTCTTCACCATATCCATCATTGGTGCGCTAATTCAACTGAAGTTTCATATGAATCTCCTATAGAAACTTTCCAAACCATGGTGATGCAGGAGCATCACCAACTCATCAAGCGAGCCAACACATCAAGCAGAGATCAGCTGGATAAACAAACCCAAACTTTTGAAAATACTTTGGGATTGTAGCGCGAGTCTTTAATGAACCATTTATGAAGGCACATTTGTATATTGTATTGGACCTTGAGCCTTTAAGCTCTTGTCCTTTGGTAGATAGGAGGCATTTAATCTAGTTAATGCTGGTAGATAGGATTTTAAGTCTAGATTTGATAGTTTAGAGTTCGAGAGGGAAAACGGATATAGACACCCTCATTGTGCATTGTAAAATTATCAACCCAGGAGAAGAGAAGAGCAAGTAGAAAATATTGTATGAAGAACACCCATGTACAGGCATTTGAATTAATAGAAGGAATCTTTGATTCAAGCTCATGGTATGTGTTGTTTTCTCTGTGTATTGATGTTATGCTCATGAATGTTTGCTTTCTTGTTGTGCAATTGCTTTGTATATGTTATGCATGTGATTTCATGTTTCAAACTGAAGTCTGAAAGGGAGAGAGAATGAGGTTCATTTGTTTCTCTATCTGAGCCAGGAGATTCCTGCAAGCTGTGTAGTTGAAGTCATCTGCAAGGAGTGTGTTGATGAAGGCTCAGTAGTTTAACTTTTGTTATCATTCAACCAGAAGTGGAAGTGGGTTTTTGAAGCCGTGCAAGGAGTACGCAGGCTGAAGTAGAAGTCTCAGTTGTGAATCTGAGAAAAGGGAATCAAAGACTGTTGCTGCAGGAGTTGCGCAGAGTCGAAGGGATTCAACACTTGAGAGTTGTTGAATGATTGCTGCGAGGAGCGTGTGCAAGTCCCTCTAAAAGAAATCAGAGTGGAAAAATCTCAGGAGGAATAGACCTTTGAACTCCATGAAGGATAAGTACAGGGAAGTTGTTGTTGGAATTCGGAGGAAAGCGTCACAGGTTGGCGAGCGAGAAAACGAGTCTCGTGGAGAGACACTTCTTTATTTTGCATAATCCTCAAGGGGATAACGGACAGACGAAATATTTGGAAGAGATTTCCCGAAGTTCTGAGAGCCGTTGGATCTCCCAGAGGTGCAAGGTAGTTACAGCGCAGGCGTGGAGAGGATTCAAAGCTTAGGAGGGGCAGCACCGTTGATCCAAGTCGGTCAGGGCCATTGGATTGTTCACGGGATCGCTTATCGGGACCTCGTGAGGAAAGTGTCCTAATTTTGGTAAGGAGAGTCACAAGATTGTGAGAAGCAGTATCTCAACTACTCCAAGGATAGTGTGGATTAGTTGGCCAGTGTACAAGTGGCACCTCGCATCTCAGGAGCTCGTAAGTGAAAGGGTTGAGAAATTGGTGTTAAAAGTCACGAGGTGCGAGGGCACGAAGTGGCGAGGAGGCAAGAAGTCGTCCATCGGAGAAGGACAGGTGGAGGAGATCTAAGGATCTCGCGAACTCGGGAGCTCGCAGGGTGAGAGTCCAAGTATTGGGTATTCAAAGTCATGAGGATGCGAGAAGCGAGAAGGTAATAACCGTTGGATCCGGATTGCGGGAAGACCATTGGATCCGCACATGGGATCATGCATCAGAGCCTCGCGAGAAAAGGCTCGAGAACTTGGCCGTGGAAATCGCAAAGTCACAAGGGAATGAGGTCGCGAGTTTTGGCACCTCGGACACCGGGAGTCGACGTCGAAGTTATTCGACCTCGTGAGAAGTGAAGTCACGAGGGAGTGAGTCGCGAGTTTCGGCACCTCAAATATCAGGAGTCAATGGGGAAGTTACTCAACCTCGCGAGTGGTGAGATCGCGATAGCGCGAAAGTCCCGATAGAAGTGACGGGTGTGGATGGGTCAAGTCACATGTGCGCATCGGGGTTTCGATACCTCGGGTATCGAAGGTTGGAGAATGAAAAGTTTGGTATCGCAAGTAGCGAAGTCACGATAGAGCGAAATCCTGAAAGAAGGAAAGGGGAAGTCAGCGTTGACTGAAATATTGGATCTCGGGGATCCGAGGGTGTAGTGCTCAACTGTTGGACTTGCGAAGTCATAAGTTCTGATCCTTCGAGAAGTTAAGGAAGGGGATCGCGCGACGAAGAGAATCTGTGGGTAGGAAGATTCCCGATAGGGAATTAGGAGAACCTTTGAGTTCTTCGAGCCGAGAAGAGAGGAAGTTCATGTGTGAGCGGACGTGCCTGGGTGGCGCGCTCTGCATTATTGTGGTATCATAGTAGATTTCTTGTATATATATTTCAGGCAAGGGGACGAGGAAGGAAAGAAGCACTCTGATACATGTTAGAGTGGTATCAGAGCGAGAAAATTTCTTTGCTTTCTGTAGCAGAGAAGAAAAGAAAATTTCATCATGCTGCCGAGGAGAGAAAGACAATCACCCAATCCAGAGGATAGGGGGAACTAGAGAGGGAGAGGGAGACAAGCACATGATATAGAAATGGAGAGGCAGATACGTGTTCTCCGAGAGAGATTAGAAGATATGGAAGCAGTGCAGAGACGCACAGCCAGTGTTGGAGATCTAAGTGACTCCAAAGGCGAAATTGAAGCTGAACAACAAGGAGAAGTTGCAGCTGAAGATGCAGCCAACGAGCGATTAATTAAAGCTATCGCCCGGATGAGTTTGAAAACAAAGATGGACATTCCTGCTTATGAAGGAAGTCTGGATGCAGAAGAGCTTCTAGATTGGATAAGAACTCTTGACACCTACTTCGATTATGAGGATATCGAAGAGGATAAAAAGGTCAGGCATGCTGTCACACGATTGAAGGGACACATAGCATTATGGTGGGATGAGATTCAAGAAGACAGACATTCTAAAGGTAAGCAAAATATCAAAATCTGGGATCGAATGATTGCGAAGATGAAAGCAAAGTTCATCCCAAGGGATTATCAAATCACATTGTTCAGGAGAAAATAGAACCTGAGACAGAAGCTGATGACAGTAAAGGAGTATACTGAGGAATTTTATAAGCTCAATATCAGAGCAGGTCATCGGGAGAGCGATGATGAATTTTTTTTCAGATATATGAATGGCTTGAGATATGATATCCAAGATGAGATGAGTATGAAAACCATCCGAATGGTGGAGGATGCGTATCAAATGGCATTGAAAGTTGAAGAGAAGTTGAGCCGTAAGCCAGGACAGCGAGGCTGAGGTAGGAGCCAACCAAAAGGTAAGTTAGTTGCTCAAGATAGGTTCCAGAAATCTAAGGATGACTGGAAGAAGCCTTAGATGAGAATAGAAAGAGGTGAAAGTTCACAGCGAGGCCAACAAGCTGAACAACGAAGNAACGAGTCTCGTGGAGAGACACTTCTTTATTTCGCAGAATCCTCAAGGGGAGAACGGACAGACGAAATCTTTGGAAGAGATTTCCCAAAGTTCTGAGAGCCGTTGGATATCCCAGAGGTGCAAGGTAGTTACAGCGCAGGCGTGGAGAGGATTCAAAGCTCAGGAGGGGCAGCACCGTTGATCCAAGTCGGTCAGGGCCATTGGATTGTTCACGGGATCGCTTATCGGGACCTCGTGAGGAAAGTGTCCTAATTTTGGTAAGGAGAGTCACGATATTGTGAGAAGCAGTATCTCGACTACTCTGAGGATAGTGTGGATTAGTTGGCCAGTGTACAAGTGGCACCTCGCATCTCAGGAGCTCGTAAGTGAAAGGGTTGAGAAATTGGTGTTAAAAGTCACGAGGCGCGAGGGCACGAAGTGGCGAGGAGGCTAGAAGTCGTCCATCAGAGAAGGACAGGTGGAGGAGATCTAAGGATCTCGCGAACTTGGGAGCTCACAGGGTGAGAGCCCAAGTATTGGGTATTCAAAGTCACGAGGACGCGAGAAGCGAGAAGGTAATAACCGTTGGATCCGGATCGCGGGAAGAACATTGGATCCGCACATGGGATCATGCATCAGAGCCTCGCGAGAAAAGGCTCGAGAACTTGGCCATGGAAATTGTGAAGTCACGAGGGAACGAGGTCACGCGTTTTGGCACCTCGGACACCGGGAGTCAACGTCGAAGTTATTCGACCTCGTGAGAAGTGAAGTCATGAGGGAGTGAGTCGCGAGTTTCGGGACCTCAAATATCAGGAATCAATGGGGAAGTTACTCAACCTCGCGAGTGGTGAGATCGCGATAGCGCGAAAGTCCCGATAGAAGTGACGGGTGTGGATGGGTCAAGTCACACGTGCGCATCGGGGTTTCGATACCTCGGGTATCGAAGGTTGGAGAATGAAAAGTTTGGTATCGCAAGTAGCGAAGTCACGATAGAGAGAAATCCTGAAAGAAGGAAAGGGGAAGTCAGCGTTGACTGAAATATCGGATCTCGGGGATCCGAGGGTGTAGTGCTCAACTGTTGGACTTGCGAAGTCATGAGTTCTGATCCTTCGAGAAGTTAAGGAAGGGGATCGCGCGACGAAGAGAATCTGTGGGTAGGAAGATTCTCGATAGGGAATTAGGAGAACCTTTGAGTTCTTCGAGCCGAGAAGAGAGGAAGGTCCTGTGTGAGCGGACGTGCCTGGGTGGCGCGCTCTGCATTAGAGTGGTATCATAGTAGATTTCTTGTCTATATATTTCAGGAAAGGGGACGAGGAAGGAAAGAAGCACTCTGATACATGTTAGAGTGGTATCATAGCGAGAAAATTTCTTTTCTTTCTGTAGCAGAGAAGAAAAGAAAATTTCATCATGCTGCCGAGGAGAGAAAGACAATCACCCGATCCAGAGGATAGGGGGAACTAGAGAGGGAGAGGGAGACAAGCACATGATATAGAAATGAAGAGGCAGATACGTGATCTCCGAGGGAGATTAGAAGATATGGAAGCAGTGCAGAGACGCACAGCCAGTGTTGGAGATCTAAGTGACTCCGAAGGCGAAATTGAAGCTGAACAACAAGGAGAAGTTGCAGCTGAAGATGCAGCCAACGAGCGATTAATTAAAGCTATCGCCCGGATGAGTTTGAAAACAAAGATGGACATTCCTGCTTATGAAGGAAGTCTGGATGCAGAAGAGCTTCTAGATTGGATAAGAACTCTTGACACCTACTTCGATTATGAGGATATCGAAGAGGATAAAAAGGTCAGGCATGCTGTCACACGATTGAAGGGACACATAGCATTATGGTGGGATGAGATTCAAGAAGACAGACATTCTAAAGGTAAGCAAAATATCAAAATCTGGGATCGAATGATTGCGAAGATGAAAGCAAAGTTCATCCCAAGGGATTATCAAATCACATTGTTCAGGAGAAAATAGAACCTGAGACAGAAGCTGATGACAGTAAAGGAGTATACTGAGGAATTTTATAAGCTCAATATCAGAGCAGGTCATCGGGAGAGCGATGATGAATTTTTTTTCAGATATATGAATGGCTTGAGATATGATATCCAAGATGAGATGAGTATGAAAACCATCCGAATGGTGGAGGATGCGTATCAAATGGCATTGAAAGTTGAAGAGAAGTTGAGCCGTAAGCCAGGACAGCGAGGCTGAGGTAGGAGCCAACCAAAAGGTAAGTTAGTTGCTCAAGATAGGTTCCAGAAATCTAAGGATGACTGGAAGAAGCCTTAGATGAGAATAGAAAGAGGTGAAAGTTCACAGCGAGGCCAACAAGCTGAACAACGAAGGCAACATACAGAACATGGTGGAGGATACGCTGATAACAACACATTTCCTCGTACCAGAGGTAGAGGAAGAGGCAGAGGTGGAGTCATTACATGCTTCACGTGTGGAAAGAATGGACACAAGGCAGTTGACTGTCCACATAGGAAGAAGGATGGAGGAGAAGCTCACATCGCTGAGGCACAGAGGCCAAATGATGAAGCAGAAGATGCAGAAGATGGAAGGTCATTGATGATGCGTAAGGTTCTCTTAACACCCGAGAAGGAGGTGGAGGACACAATTCAAAGAAACAGACTTTTCAGAACCACATGCAAGACCAAAGACAGGAAATGCAGGGTTATCGTGGATAGCGGTAGCATAGATAATCTCGTTTCAACCGGGATGGTAGAAAAGCTGGAATTGGAGACGACTGATCACCCGAGTCCATACAAAGTTTCATGGCTATAGAAGGGACATCAGGTAATTGTCACCAAACAATGCTTAGTTGACATCAAGATAGGAGGATATAATGATAGGATTTTATGTGATGTTATTCCTATGGATGTATGTCATTTATTGCTAGGCAGACCATGGCAATATGACAGGAACGTAATTCATGATGGGAAGATGAATACRTATACTTTGGAGAAGAATGGAAGAACACATATGCTACTTCCAATTAAAGATAAAGAAGTAAAACCAGAACTGAGAAATACTGTACTTCTCATGAGTGGGAAGGAACTTCTGGCAGAAGTAAAGAAGAAGGAAGATCCACAATTCTTTGTGGTCAGAAAACAAAAAATTGTTTTGACCAGCACAAGAGTGGATGATTTGCCGGAAGAGATTCAGGAACTGCTGGAAGAATTCACTGACATCATAGTGGATGAATTACCTCATTTGTTGCCGCCGATGAGGAGTGCAAGTCATCATATAGACCTCATACCAAGAGCTAGTTTTCCAAACAAGGCCACGTATAGGTTGATGCCGTAGGAGAACGAAGAAGTTAAAAGGAAGGTACATGAAATATTGGATAAAGGACTGATCAGGGAAAGTTTAAGTCCATGTGCCGTTCCAACGGTATTGAGCCCAAAGAAAGATGGAGGATGGAGAATGTGCACTGATTCCAGATCCATTAACAAGATAACCATTAGGTACAGGTTTCCATTGCCACGGATGGATGACTTGATGGACTGTTTAAGTGGAGCAATTTTTTTTTCAAAGATTGATTTGAAAAGTGGATACCATCAGATTCGCATGAGGGAAGGCGATGAATGGAAGACAGCCTTCAAAACCAACGAAGGATTGTATGAATGGCTAGTCATGCCGTTTGGCACCGAGTACCTTCATGAGGTTGATGAATGAAGTGCTGAAGGAATTCATTGGTAAGTTTGTCATTGTTTATCTCGATGACATATTGATTTTCAGTAAGACAAAAGAAGAGCATCTGAAGCATTTAGCTGCAGTAATGAGGAAGCTACAACAAGAGAAGCTATTGGTCAACATGAGGAAATCTTCATTTATGAAGACATAACTCATTTACTTGGGGTTTGTCATATCGGCGAATGAATTGAATATGGATCCAAGTAAAGTGGAGGTAATTAAAAATTGGCCATCACCGAGGAATAATTTCGAGGTGAGAATTTTTCATGGAATGGCTAGTTTCTACCAGAAATTCATCAGAAATTTCAGTGGAATTAGAGCAGCGATGATGGACACAGTCAAGAAAAGACATAAATCTTTTCATTGGACTGAAGAGGAAGAAAAGAGTTTCAACCTGTTGAAACAAAAGATCACGAAACAACCGGTTTTGGTGTTGCCGGATTTTACGAAGGTGTTCCAAGTGAAATGTGACGCAAGTGGCTTTTCCATAGGAGAGGTCTTGAGCCAGGAGGANAAGGCGAAATTGAAGCTGAACAACAAGGAGAAGTTGCAGCTGAAGATGCAGCCAACGAGCGATTAATTAAAGCTATCGCCCGGATGAGTTTGAAAACAAAGATGGACATTCCTGCTTATGAAGGAAGTCTGGATGCAGAAGAGCTTCTAGATTGGATAAGAACTCTTGACACCTACTTCGATTATGAGGATATCGAAGAGGATAAAAAGGTCAGGCATGCTGTCACACGATTGAAGGGACACATAGCATTATGGTGGGATGAGATTCAAGAAGACAGACATTCTAAAGGTAAGCAAAATATCAAAATCTGGGATCGAATGATTGCGAAGATGAAAGCAAAGTTCATCCCAAGGGATTATCAAATCACATTGTTCAGGAGAAAATAGAACCTGAGACAGAAGCTGATGACAGTAAAGGAGTATACTGAGGAATTTTATAAGCTCAATATCAGAGCAGGTCATCGGGAGAGCGATGATGAATTTTTTTTCAGATATATGAATGGCTTGAGATATGATATCCAAGATGAGATGAGTATGAAAACCATCCGAATGGTGGAGGATGCGTATCAAATGGCATTGAAAGTTGAAGAGAAGTTGAGCCGTAAGCCAGGACAGCGAGGCTGAGGTAGGAGCCAACCAAAAGGTAAGTTAGTTGCTCAAGATAGGTTCCAGAAATCTAAGGATGACTGGAAGAAGCCTTAGATGAGAATAGAAAGAGGTGAAAGTTCACAGCGAGGCCAACAAGCTGAACAACGAAGACAACATACAGAACATGGTGGAGGATATGCTGATAAAAACACATTTCCCCGTACTAGAGGTAGAGGAAGAGGCAGAGGTGGAGTCATTACATGCTTGACGTGTGGAAAGAATGGACACAAGGTAGTTGACTGTCCACATAGGAAGAAGGATGGAGGAGAAGCTCACATCGCTGAGGCATAGAGGCCAAATGCTGAAGCAAAAGATGCAGAAGACGGAAGGTCATTGATGATGCGTAAGGTTCTCTTAACACTCGAGAAGGAGGTGGAGGACACAATTCAAAGAAACAGACTTTTCAGAACCACATGCAAGACCAAAGACAGGAAATGAAAGGTTATCGTGGATAGCGGTAGCACAGATAATCTCATTTCAACCGGGATGGTAGAAAAGATGGAATTGGAGACGACTGATCACCCGAGTCCATACAAAGTTTCATGGCTATAGAAGGGACATCAGGTAAATGTCACCAAACAGTGCTTAGTTGACATCAAGATAGGAGGATATAATGATAGGATTTTATGTGATGTTATTCCTATGGATGTATGTCATTTATTGCTAGGCAGACCATGGCAATATGACAGGAACGTAATTCATGATGGGAAGATGAATACATATACTTTGGAGAAGAATGGAAGAACACATATGCTACTTCCAATTAAAGATAAAGAAGTAAAACCAGAACTGAGAAATACTGTACTTCTCATGAGTGGGAAGGAACTTCTGGCAGAAGTAAAGAAGAAGGAAGATCCACAATTCTTTGTGGTCAGAAAACAAAAAATTGTTTTGACCAACACAAGAGTGGATGATTTGCCGGAAGAGATTCAGGAACTGCTGGAAGAATTCACTGACATCATAGTGGACGAATTACCTCATTTGTTGCCGCCGATGAGGAGTGTAAGTCATCATATAGACCTCATACCAAGATCTAGTTTTCCAAACAAAGCCGCGTATAGGTTGATGCCGTAGGAGAACGAAGAAGTTAAAAGGAAGGTACATGAAATATTGGATACAGGATTGATCAGGGAAAGTTTAAGTCCATGTGTCGTTCCAACGGTATTGAGCCCAAAGAAAGATGGAGGATGGAGAATGTGCACTGATTCCAGAGCCATTAACAAGATAACCATCAGGTACAGGTTTCCATTGCCACGGATGGATGACTTGATGGACTGTTTAAGTGGAGCAATTTTTTTTTCAAAGATTGATTTGAAAAGTGGATACCATCAGATTCGCATGAGGGAAGGCGATGAATGGAAGACAGCCTTCAAAACCAACGAAGGATTGTATGAATGGCTAGTCATGCCGTTTGGCACCGAGTACCTTCATGAGGTTGATGAATGAAGTGCTGAAGGAATTCATTGGTAAGTTTGTCATTGTTTATCTCGATGACATATTGATTTTCAGTAAGACAAAAGAAGAGCATCTGAAGCATTTAGCTGCAGTAATGAGGAAGCTACAACAAGAGAAGCTATTGGTCAACATGAGGAAATCTTCATTTATGAAKACATAACTCATTTACTTGGGGTTTGTCATATCGRCGAATGAATTGAAKATGGATCCAAGTAAAGTGGAGGTAATTAAAAATTGGCCATCACCGAGGAATAWTTTCGAGGTGAGAAKTTTTCATGGAATGGCTAGTTTCTACCAGAAATTCATCAGAAATTTCAGTGGAATTAGAGMAGCGATGATGGACACAGTCAAGAAAAGACATAAATMTTTTCATTGGACTRAAGAGGMAGAAAAGAGTTTCAACCTGYTGAAACAAAAGATCACGAAACAACCGGTTTTGGTGTTGCCGGATTTTACGAAGGTGTTCCAAGTGAAATGTGACGCAAGTGGCTTTTCCATAGGAGAGGTCTTGAGCCAGGAGGACAAACCGATTGCATATTTCAGTGAGAAGATGGATGAGGCAAAAGTAAAGTACTCCACGTATGACAAAGAATTTTATGCTATCATACAGGCGTTAAAGAAATGGAGGCATTACTTGGTCCCGAAAGAATTTGTTTTGTATAGTGATAATCATGCATTGTAGTTTGTGACTCAACAGGACAAGTTGAATCAAAAACATGCTAGATGGGTAGAGTATATGCAGAATTTTACATTTGTAATTAAACACATTTCAGGTACTACTAACAAAGTGGCTGATGCTTTGAGCAGGAAGTGTTTGTTGTTGCAGGAGTTTCAAATCAAAACATTGGGTTTTGAAAATCTTAGGGACATGTATGCAGGTGATGCAGATTTTGCAGAGGCATATGAAGCAGCTGAGAATCTAGTTCTCAGAGACAGAAGCCCATGCATAGATTATATGATCCAAGAAGGATTGTTTTTCATAGGCAATCAACTATGTATTCCAAATTTCTCCATGAGGGAGAATCTGTTAAAAGAAAAACACAGCGGTGGATTAGCAGGGCATTTTGGACACGATAAGACATTTGCAAAGATGAGTGAAGCATACTTTTGGCCAGGGATGCGGTCAGAAGTTAAGAAGTTTGTCGAAAGATGTAGAATTTTCCAGCATTCAAAGGGCAGGAAGTAGAATGCGGGATTCTATCAACCATTATCCATACCCGAGAGGCCGTGGGATGAAATCAACATGGATTTAGTATTAGGATTGCCTAGGACGCAAAGAGGACATGATTCAATCTCTGTGGTGGTTGAAAGGTTTTCAAAAATGGCACATTTTATCCCATGCCAGAAGACCAGCGATGCGAGTCATATCACAAATTTGTTTTTCAAGGAGATCGTTAGACTTCATGGTTTACCCAGAAGCATAGTATCGGACAAGGATACGAAATTCATAGGGAATTTCTGGAGGACACTCTGGAAGAATATGGGAACTAATTTGATGTTTAGTTCTGCCTATCATCCTTAGATGGATGGACAAACAGAGGTAGTCAATAGAAGTCTAGGAGACTTATTAAGAAGCTTGGTGACAGAGCACCACAACATCTGGGACAATGTGTTGCCATAGACAGAGTTTGCATACAACGACTCAGTGAACAAGAGCACAGGAAAAAGTCCATTTGAGATTGTATACGGCAAGCAGCCAAGAGGAGTATCTGAACTAAGGGACTCAGAGTAGATAATAACCAAGAGCGCAAGCGCTGGAGAATTCGTAGAGGCAATGAAATAACTTCACAGCAAGGTGAAGGAGCGATTGCTAGAATCAAACCAAGAATATAAGCGCAGAGTGGATCGGCATCGGAGAAAACTTTAGTTCGAGGTTGGTGATCTAGTTCTGGCACATATGAGGAAGGAAAGGTTCCCGAGAGGAACATATAATAAGCTAAAAATGAATAAAATTGGGCCATGCAGAGTCCTGAAGAAGTTGCGAGAAAACGCTTATGAAATTGAGTTTCCAGATGGCATCGGAATATCTCCGACATTCAATGTCTCAGACTTATATCCATATAAGGCTAAAGATGCAGGAACTGGAAGTGAAGAACAACCATAGGTTCAGTGGTAGAAGCAGATGCCAATTACAGAAAAGCCACAGATGGAGCATATACTTGACAAGAGAGTGAGCAAAAAGACCAGGCGGAAGCAATACTTTGAGTATCTGGTCAAATGGAAGTACCACACAGTGGAATATGCCAGCTGGGAGACTGAAGTAGTGATACAAAAGCATGGACAGACCATGTAGGAGCTCATGGACAGGAGCCCATGAAAGTTTTCAAGACGAGGAGTATGATGCAGGAGCATCGCCAACTCATCAAGCGAGCCAGCACATCAAGCGAAGATCAGCTGGATAAACAAACCCAAACTTTTGAAAATACTTTGGGATTGTAGCGCTAGTATTTAATGAACCATTTATGAAGGCACATTTGTATATTGTATTGGACGTTGAGCCTTTCATCTCTCGTCCTTTGGTAGATAGGAGGCATTTAATCTAGTTAATGCTGGTAGATAGGATTTTAAGTCTAGATTTGATAGTTTAGAGTTCGAGAGGGAAAACGGATATAGACACCCTCATTGTGCATTGTAAAATTATCAACCCAGGAGAAGAGAAGATCAAGTAGAAAATATTGTATGAAGAACACCCATGTACAGGCATTTGAATTAATAGAAGGAATCTTTGATTCAAGCTCATGGTATGTGTTGTTTTCTCTGTGTATTGATGTTATGCTCATGAATGTTTTCTTTGTTGTTGTGCAATTTCTATGTATATGCTATGCATGTGATTTCATGTTTCAAACTGAAGTCTGAAAGGGAGAGAGAATGAGGTTCATTTGTTTCTCTATCTGAGCCAGGAGATTCCTGCAATGTGTGCAGTTGAAGTCATCTGTAAGGAGTGTGTTGATGAAGGCTCAGTAGTTTAACTTTTGTTCTCATTCAACCAGAAGTGGAAGTGGGTTTTTGAAGCCGTGCAAGGAGTACGCAGGCTGAAGCAGAAGTCTCAGTTGTGAATCTGAGAAAAGGGAATCAAAGACTGTTGCTGCAGGAGTTGCGCAGAGTCGAAGGGATTCAACACTTGAGAGTTGTTGAATGATTTCCGTGAGGAGCGTGTGCAAGTCCCTCTAAAAGAAATCAGAGTGGAAAAAGCTNTGAAACAAAAGATCACGAAACAACCGGTTTTGGTGTTGCCGGATTTTACGAAGGTGTTCCAAGTGAAATGTGACGCAAGTGGCTTTTCCATAGGAGAGGTCTTGAGCCAGGAGGACAAACCGATTGCATATTTCAGTGAGAAGATGGATGAGGCAAAAGTAAAGTACTCCACGTATGACAAAGAATTTTATGCTATCATACAGGCGTTAAAGAAATGGAGGCATTACTTGGTCCCGAAAGAATTTGTTTTGTATAGTGATAATCATGCATTGTAGTTTGTGACTCAACAGGACAAGTTGAATCAAAAACATGCTAGATGGGTAGAGTATATGCAGAATTTTACATTTGTAATTAAACACATTTCAGGTACTACTAACAAAGTGGCTGATGCTTTGAGCAGGAAGTGTTTGTTGTTGCAGGAGTTTCAAATCAAAACATTGGGTTTTGAAAATCTTAGGGACATGTATGCAGGTGATGCAGATTTTGCAGAGGCATATGAAGCAGCTGAGAATCTAGTTCTCAGAGACAGAAGCCCATGCATAGATTATATGATCCAAGAAGGATTGTTTTTCATAGGCAATCAACTATGTATTCCAAATTTCTCCATGAGGGAGAATCTGTTAAAAGAAAAACACAGCGGTGGATTAGCAGGGCATTTTGGACACGATAAGACATTTGCAAAGATGAGTGAAGCATACTTTTGGCCAGGGATGCGGTCAGAAGTTAAGAAGTTTGTCGAAAGATGTAGAATTTTCCAGCATTCAAAGGGCAGGAAGTAGAATGCGGGATTCTATCAACCATTATCCATACCCGAGAGGCCGTGGGATGAAATCAACATGGATTTAGTATTAGGATTGCCTAGGACGCAAAGAGGACATGATTCAATCTCTGTGGTGGTTGAAAGGTTTTCAAAAATGGCACATTTTATCCCATGCCAGAAGACCAGCGATGCGAGTCATATCACAAATTTGTTTTTCAAGGAGATCGTTAGACTTCATGGTTTACCCAGAAGCATAGTATCGGACAAGGATACGAAATTCATAGGGAATTTCTGGAGGACACTCTGGAAGAATATGGGAACTAATTTGATGTTTAGTTCTGCCTATCATCCTTAGATGGATGGACAAACAGAGGTAGTCAATAGAAGTCTAGGAGACTTATTAAGAAGCTTGGTGACAGAGCACCACAACATCTGGGACAATGTGTTTCCATAGGAAGAGTTTGCATACAACGACTCAGTGAACAGGAGCACAGGCAAAAGTCCATTTGAGATTGTATACAACAAGCAGCCAATAGGAGTATCTGAACTAAGGGACTCAGAGTAGATAATAACCAAGAGCGCAAGCACTGAAGAATTCGTAGAGGCAATGAAAGAACTTCACAACAAGGTGAAGGAGCGATTGCTGGAATCAAACCAAGAATATAAGCGCAGAGCGGATCAGCATCGGAGACAAATTTAGTTCGAGGTTGGTGATCTAGTTCTGGCACATATGAGGAAGGAAAGGTTCCCGAGAGGAACATATAATAAGCTAAAAATGAAGAAAATTGGGCCATGCAGAGTCCTGAAGAAGTTGCGAGAAAACGCTTATGAAATTGAGTTGCCAGATGGCATCGAAATATCTCCGACATTCAATGTCTCAGAATTATATCCATATAAGGCTAAAGATGCAGGAACTGGAAGTGAAGAACAACCATAGGTTCAGTGGTAGAAGCAGATGCCGATTACAGAAAAGCCACAGATGGAGCATATACTTGACAAGAGAGTGAGCAAAAAGACCAGGCGAAAGCAATACTTCGAGTATCTGGTCAAATGGAAGTACCACCCAGTGGAATATGCCAGCTGGGAGACTGAAGTAGTGATACAAAATCATGGACAGACCATGTAGGAGCTCATGGACAGGAGCCCATGAAAGTTTTCAAGACGAGGAGTATGATGCAGGAGCATCGCCAACTCATCAAGCGAGCCAACACATCAAGCGAAGATCAGCTGGATAAACAAACCCAAACTTTTGAAAATACTTTGGGATTGTAGCACGAGTATTTAATGAACCATTTATGAAGGAACATTTGTATATTGTATTGTACCTTGATCCTTTAAGCTCTCGTCCTTTGGTAGATAGGAGGCATTTAATCTAGTTAATGCTGGTAGATAGGATTTTAAGTCTAGATTTGATAGTTTAGAGTTCGAGAGGGAAAACGGATATAGACACCCTCATTGTGCATTGTAAAATTATCAACCCAGGAGAAGAGAAGAGCAAGAAGAGAATATTGTATGAAGAACACCCATGTACAGGCATTTGAATTAATAGAAGGAAGCTTTGATTCAAGCTCATGGTTTGTGTTGTTTTCTCTGTGTATTGATGTTATGCTCATAAATGTTTTCTTTCTTGTTGTGCATTTTCTTTGTATATGATGTGCATGTGATTTCATTTTTCAAACTGAAGTCTGAAAGGGAGAGAAAATGAGGTTCAATTGTTTCTCTATCTGAGCTGGGAGATTCCTGCAAGGTGTGCAGTTGAAGTCATCCGCAAGGAGTGCGTTGATGAAGGCTCAATAGTTTAACTTTTGTTCTCATTCAACCAGAAGTGGAAGTGGGTTGTTGAAGCCATGCAAGGAGTATGCAGGCTGAAGAAGAAGTCTCAGTTGTGAATCTGAGCAAAGGGAATCAAAGACTGTTGCTACAGGAGTTTTGCAGATTCGAAGGGATTCACACTTGAGAGTTGTTGAATGATTGTCGCGAGGAGCGCATGCAAGTCCCTCTGAAAGAAATCAGAGTGGAAAAAGATCAGGAGGAATAGACCTTTGAACTCCCTGAAGGCTAAGTACAGGGAAGTTGTTGTTGGAAGTCAGAGGAAAGTGTCACAGTTTGGCGAGCGAGCAAACAAGTCTCGTGGAGAGACACTTCTTTATTTCGCAGAATCCTCAAGGGGAGAACAGATGGACGAAATCTTTGGAAGAGATTTCCTGAAGTTTCGAGAGCCATTGGATCTCCCAGAGGTGCAAGGTAGTTACAGTGCATGCGTGGAGAGGATTCAAAGCTCAGGAGGGGCAGCACCATTGATCCAAGTCGGTCAGGGCCGTTGGATTGTTCACGAGATCGCCTATCGGGACCTCGTGAGGAAAGTGTCCTAATTTTGGTAAGGAGAGTCACGAGATTGCGAGAAGCGGTATCTCGTCTACTCCAAGGATAGTGTGGATCCATAGGAGTTGGCCAATGGACAGGTGGCACCTCGCATATTGGGAGCTCGTAAGTGAAAGGGTTGAGAAATTGGTGTTAAAAGTCGCGAGGTGCGAGGGCACGAAGTGGCGAGGAGGCTAGGAGCTGTTCATTGGAGAAGGACAGGTGGAGGATATCTAAGGATCTCGCGAACTCGGGAGCTCATAGGGTGAGAGCCCAAGTATTGGGTATTCAAAGTCACGAGGATGCAAGAAGCGAGAAGGTAATAACCATTGGATCCAGATCGCGGGAATACCGTTGGATCTGCACGTGGGATCATGCATCGAAGCCTCGCGAGAAAAGGCTCGAGAACTTGGCCGCGGAAATAGCGAAGTCGCGAGGGAACGAGGTCGGGAGTTTTAGCACGTCAGACACTGGGAGTCGACGTTGAAGTTATTCGACCTCGTGAGAAGCGAAGTCGCGAGTTTCGACACCTCGGATATCGAGAGTCGACGGGGAAGTTACTCAACCTCGTGAGTAGAGAGGTCACGAGTGGTGATATCGCGATAGCGCGGAAGTCCCGATAGAAGTGATGGGTGTGGACGGGTCAAGTCACACGTGCGCATCGGCGTTTCGATACCTCGGGTATCGGAGGTTGGAGAACCAAAATTTTGGTATCGTGAGTAGCGAAGTCGCGATAGACCGAAATCCCAAAAGAAGGAAAGGGGAAGTCAACGTTGACTGACATATTAGATCTTGGGGATCCGAGGGTGTAGTGATCGACTGTTGGACTCGCGAAATCACGAGTTCCAATCCTCCAAGAAGTTAAGGAAGGGGATCACGCGACGAAGAGAATTTGTGGGTAGGAAGATTCCCGATAGGAAATTAAGAGAACCTTTGAGTTCTTCGGGCTGAGACGAGAGGAAGGTGCTGTGTGAGCAGACGTGCTTGGGTGGTGTGCTCTGCATCACATGGAAGCTTCGTACTTCAAACATGCTCTTCAGTGATGGCCAATTCTTAATTGCCTCTATCTTTCCCAGATCCATATTCAACTCATTTGCAGAGATAACAAAACCCAAATAAATGAGTTATGTCCTCATAAATGATGATTTCTTCACATTAATCAACAATTTATCTTGCTGTAATCTTCTCATCACTACAGCTAAATGCTTTAAGTGCTCTTCTTCTGTCTTGCTGAAAATTAATATATCATCAAGATATACAATGAAAAATTTCCCAATGAAATCCTTCAGGACTTGGTTCATCAACCTTATGAAAGTACTAGGTGCATTAGTTAAGCCAAATGGCATGAAAATCCATTCATAAAGCCCCTCATTCATCTTGAATGTTGTCTTCCATTCATCACCTTCTCTCATTCTAATTTGATGATATCTGCTTTTCAAATCAAACTTTGAAAAAAAAAATTCTCCACTCAAGCAATCCATCAAGTCGTCCATCATTGGCAATGGAAACCTATATCTGATGGTAATCTTATTGATTTCCCTTGAGTTTGTACACATTCTCCAACCTCCATATTTCTTTGGGTTGAGCATTGTCAGAACAACACATGCACTCACGCTCTCCCGAATCAATCCTTTGTCCATTAAGTCCTGGACATGTCTCTTAACTTCATTTTCTTGTGGTGTCAACCTGTACGCTACTTTGTTCGATAAAAGGGATCCAGGTATAAGATCAATATGATGGATTATACTCCTGATAGGTGGAAACGAACAAAGTAGTTTGTCCACTACTATATCAGCAAACGCTTCTAGCAACTCCTAGATTTCTTCTGGAAAATCATCTATCCTTGTATTGGTCAAAACAATTATGGGCTTCCTAACCACAATAAATTGTGTGTCTTCCTTCTTCTTAACCTCAGAAATAAGTTCCTTCCCACTCATGAGAAGTATAGTGTTGCTCATTTATGTTTTCACCTCTTGGTTCTTAATCGGAAATAACATGTGAGTCCTACCATTCTTCTCCAGGGTATACATGTTCTTTCTCCCATCATGAACTCTTTTTCTGTCATATTGCCATGGTCTACCTAGAAATAGATGAAAAACATCCATGGGAATGACATCACATAATATTTCATCTTTATATCCTCCTATCTTAAATTCAACTAAACATTGTTTAGTGACATTTACCTGATGTCCTTTTTGTAGCCACGAAACTTTGTATGGGCTTGGATGTACAATAGTCTCTAGCTCCAACTTTTCTACCATCTTTGTAGATATGAGATTGTCTATGCTACCGCTATCCACTATGACTTTTCATACTCTATCTTTAGTTTTGCAAGCAGTCCAAAACAAACTGTTTCTTTGGGCTGGGTTCTCTGCCTCCTTCTCTGGCTTCAAGTGAAATTTCCTCATCATCAAGGATCTTCTGCCCTCAGTGTCTTCTGCCTCAACATTCTATCCTTGAGCTTCAACAATGTGAGTTTCACCACCATATTTCTTCTTATCTAGACAATCATAGGATTTATGTTCGATTTTCCCACAGAGAAAACATTTTACTTCACCTCCTCTTCCTCTTCCTCTTCCTCTAGCTCAAGGAAATGTATTTCTATCATCATACTACCCTCTCTGTGAGCTTCCTCCTCTCTCATGTTGAGTTTGAGGTTTCTTTCCCTCTTCCTTACGTTTTTGAGTTCTATCTTGGGCAATTGTTTTGCCTCTGGCTTGACTTCTACCTTGACCTCTTTGACCTTGCTTTCGGCTTAGCTTCTCTTCAGCTTTCAGAGCCATCTGATAATCATTTTCCATAGTTCGAATGGTCATCATGCTCATCTCATCTTGAATGTCATATCGTAGACCATTCATGTACCTGGCAACTTTTTCATCATCGCCTTCCCGATGACCTTCCCTGATGTTTATCCTGTAGAATTCTTCAGTGTATTCCTTTACTGACATCAACTTCTGTCTCAAATTATGCATCCTTTGAAACATAGTGATTTGATAATCCTTGGGTATAAATTTTCCTTTCATCTTTGCAACCATTGTATCCCATCTCTTGATTTTCTTCTTGCCCCTGTAGCATCTATCAACCTACAGTTCATCCCACCATAGTGTTGCATGCCCTTTAAGTCTAGTGAAGGGATGTTTGACTTTCTTGTCTTCCTCGACATCCTCATAGTCAAAGTATTTATCCAGAGCTCTAATCTAATCTATAAGCTCTTCAACATCCAAGTTTCCCTCATACATGGGAATCTCCATTTTGGCTCTGGCACCTATCCTTGCAACAACCCTGAATAGGCATTCATCTGCAGTGTCTTCAACAACTACTTCTTCTCCTTCATTTCCATCTTCATTTCCATCTTCATTTTCACTTTTAGCTTCGCTGATATCTCCAACGTCAACTGTGTGCCTTTTTTCTATCTCCATGACATCAATCCCAACACGTAACTTGCGCATTTCTCTTTTCACTGCTGGATCAGACATTGGCCTATCTCTTCTTCTCGGCGGCATGGATAAGAAATTTTCTCTTTTCTCTCTGCTATAGAAAGCAAAGAATTTGTTCTAAGCTCTAATACCAAATGACACGGACCCCCAACCCTTAGGCCGAGATCTGCACAGGATCATTCTAATATCCTTGAGCTGAAGCAACTCCTTTGGTTCCTTGCTGAAACCTTCAACGAATCCAATCCACATGTCCTTCGGAAACCCCACCTGTGCAAACGAGCACTAGGCGCGAGCTTCACCCTCACACGACCATAACTGGGCCATGGCGCAAGCACCTTTTGTAACTTGCAACTCGCGAGTTCGTGGGTAGAAGACCCTCAACTCCTCTTTTCCAAACTCCCGATACCCGAGATGATGATACGGGTATACCTCCCTTCTCATTATCACTTCTTCAAGTGATCATCAGCTAGAACCTAACTCTAGCACCTCTCGCAACTTTGCAGCTTCGCGAGTTGAAGTGTTGATTCCCCCTGCTCCTCCCTTGCGAATCCGTGACTCGTGATAAGTCAACAATGGTTTGACCATTTTCAAATGACATGTGTCCACCACTTGTCACCACTTCTACCTCTCTCTAGGTATTTTATTGTCACGCCACTTGTCAACCATGTGGGTCCCACCAAGTGAACGTGCCACATGTTTCATGAGCCTTTACAACTCACAATCTCGTGACTTTTGCAGTCAAAAAGAGTTTCTTTCAAGCCCCAAACTCCTAAGACACAATACATGTTGGAAGTTCTGATCTGACGATCCTCCTATAGCTCGGATCCAACGATTTGGATTTCCTTCCCTGTTCCTCGCAACTCGAAACTTCGTGAAAATATCAAGAGTTTGGTCTGCCCTCCAAAATCACGAACCCCGAATTCGTGATATGATCCAATGATGTGGGTTGAGACGAGATCAATGAATCACGTTGGTTATTGATGCTAGGGTGGTGAGTTCTTCCAACTCCTAACTGCCTTGCAACTTCACTGGATCCTACGGTCCTCGCAACTTCGCGATTTCTCCATATAAAATTCTGACCGCACGATTCACGCTTCAATGACTTTTTCCCAAACGATTGAATGTTCTCCTTCTGAACTTAACTTTTATACGATGGCTTCAATCCTTGTCTCCCTTTGAAATTTTCAAAGGTACTAACCCTCCTGAGATTTCATTTCCAAACTCAAGGCTTCAAAAAGGTTCCTTCTCGCACTCCTTGCGACAAACTTTCAAATAACTCTTGGTACTCTTTGCAATAGTGGTCCTTCAACTTTTCCCTTAGTTGATAAATTCTAAGGTTTCAACCAGCCTACACACACCTTGTAGGGCTCTATTCTTTGCCTACAATTCTGCTGGTATGACAACAATAGTATCTCTCCCGATCTTTCTGAGATAAAACTTAGACTCTTGTCAACGCACACCTTGCAGAATTTTCACTGCACTCCTTACAAAAATTCTCAGAGAGAGAAATAATTGAAACTCATTCTACCCTTCTTGCAGACTTCATACATTCAATATGAAATCATACATCCCACACAACATTGAGACAGATGCATAATGGAGAAATAAACCAACTGTAAACATACCATTTAACAAAGGTAAACAGTAAACATCATAACACCATGAAAATTAAGTCAAAGTTTCATATATTAACTCTAAGACTCCTGTACATGGGTTCTTCTCTACATCTCTCTACTACAACTCTCAATTTCGATAATATTACAAAGATACAATAATACAAGAGTGAGGGTGTCTATATCCATTTTCCCTCCTACACTTCTAAACTGTCTAATCTCTTAATTCCAATCTACCTACTTTACATTAAATAGACTTAAATGTCTATTACATCTGATAGATGAGAGTAATCTCTCTAGATTTGTTCCTATCTTCAAAACATAAATGCAAGTACACTCCTCCTAACTATTACATTAATGCTTTTGGTTTCAAAATTCAAAATGGTCTTCATAAAAATGTGCCCCTTTTCTTCATCCGTGCATCCAGCTGTTTCTTTGGCTAGGCACGTGCCTTGGCTTTGTTTGATGCTCCTGCATCAATTGGATATAGTTGAATGGTTTAAGTATAATTTTAAAAAGGTTTTAAATTATACTTGATACTGATTCAACCCCCTCTCAATATCAACAACAAGTTGATTACAAGTTGTTTGGTATAGATTGGTGCATAGTTGATGCGCTTGTTTATGGTACAGGTTGATTACAGGTTAAGGTACATTTTGATGCATGGTTGATTCATGGTTCAAGTTATTGGTACAGGTTTACAACAATATATCTCACAATGATAGTGTGACAATGGTTCCATCATTCTACTTCTACATTAGGGTGGTTGTACAGGGAAAGGGCAGGTGGTTCTAGCTACCTTCCGGTTGTAGCTGAAGAACATAGGGGGTTGTAGCCTCCTTTTGGTTGTAGCCAGAGAATTGGGGTGTTGGAGCTTCCCTCGGGTTGTGAACTGAGAAACTAGGGGGCTGGAGCCTGTTGGGCCCCAACAACTCCCCCTAAATTTTTACAAAATTTAAAGGGCCCCCACTAGAATCTTGATAATTATAATGAGCTTCAGAATCAACCTTTTCAAATAGTTCCATACCTTGGCTTGCTTTGAGACAAACTTAAGACATTCACTATAGTATGAGACATTCATTACAAGAGTATATGTCAAAATTTAAAACCGAGCATAGAAATCTCAATTTAAACAAAAACGTTAATTTCTATCAACTCTTTACTTTCGTTTAAATTATGATTATGTGTTCTTTCTTTTGCTCATTAGCAAGTTTGACTATTTTGAATAATGGATTCAATACTTCATCAAATAATATCTTGGTTGATTTCTCATTTTCATAAAATCATTTGGTGATATTAATTAAATATTTTTTTTTTCATTTTGCATCTCATTTCAAAATAAAAATAATAATTATATATAAAAAATAATTATTTATGATTTGTTTGATTTTGTAAAAAACCAAAATTAATATTTTTCTCTTCTCCATTAACTTGAAGCTTCTAGAATTTTAAGATCATATTTGAAAGAAAATTATAAACAATGTTTGTTTATAACTTATAATTAATTTAAATTCATTTTTTATTTTATTGTTCTAGATTTTGTTTTATTCACAATTTTTAGGTTGTTAATTTAGGTTTCTTTTTGTTTCACAGGTTTCTATTATCAAATATTTGGTACAGATCCGATCATGGCTTGATTTTATTATCCAAATATGATCAAGATGATTGATTCAAAAATAATATTGGATTTCTACAAATAATTTTATGAGCAACAACAGATAAAATTTGGAAAGGCGTCAAGATCAGACAGACGATTTTGCAGGATTGATTGCAGCCAAACCGTTAGGAATTTGAAGAAACGATTGAAAACCCATTTCCCAAATGAATCCATTTACCTTTATCATAGAAATTTTCCCAAAACAATGCACGATTTGAGAGATATTGATGTATATTTATGACGCAAATTTCAGGTGGCAAAAATTATTAGTGATGCCTAGACTGTTCACTCATTATATAAATATATGAGAAAGCTCAGAGCCATGGAGATCCAAGAATTGGAGAGAAGGATTTTTATCCTTTTTCTTTTGTATATTATTTCTTTTGTAAACATTTTTTCTTTTCAAATGGAGTAACGGATGGTTGAAATCTTTGGGAGAATGGATGAGTATTTTCAAAGAAGAATATGGAATTTCAGGTTGCTTAATGGCTTTTGTCCTGTGAGTAAAATGATTTCATTTTCATTATAATATCTTCATATTCTTTGAGTAATTGATTATGCATTGATTTAAATTAGCTTTAGTCTATTTTATCAATACATGGTTAATTGCTATCATTTATGTATTAATTTTTTTTTATCTTTAAAAGTATTATCTCAAACAATTCTTCCACGACTACAGTATGGACATGTGATTTTGAGAAAGAATATGGAAAAACAATTCATCTTTGGATTTATACCTATGTAATGCTTATTCCATTTCATTCTTTCATTACTGTTGTATTATGAGAATGTTGTTATGGTTGATTTTATCTTTATCTTGTCATCATATGGTGTTTTCATACTATTAAATGTTATATGTTGTCCATAATTTCTTATTCCATTTTTTATGTGTGACCAATCGATCATTTGATTATTGTGGAATTTATTTCTAATGTTAAATGATGGATAATATCAATACCGAGAATTGAGTTTTCTTTCGTTTTTAAATATTGATTATCTTAAGATCACATGATTTTTAATTAGTTGTCTTCCTATTGTTACTAATTTACTCCAATATCAAATACTTCTTTGAATTTATTCTGGAAGTGCTAGTATTTTTCTATTATAGGTTTCCCTTAACAACACTATAAGTAGGATCTCATACAACAAAGAAAGATAATACCAATTTTGTTGATTGGCTATAGGTTATTCTGTGTGTTATTTAGTTAAGTTGTTTATGAATGAAACGATGATTACATTAATTAGGTTTGATTGTTTTTGTGTCATTGGTTCAAACATATTCATTTAGTATTTATTCGTTTAATATCTTTAAAAAAAAAAACCAAAAAGAAGTGTTGTTCATATTTGATTCAGAAACTTTATCAAACAATCATTTTCGCAAGATTTCATGCAAACCTTGTAAATTGTATATAAATTGTTCATAATCATTTGTATATTGAAATTCTTAGATAAATATTTGTAATTATTGTGTCGATTGTTAGTGTTGATACTGAGAGGGGGTGAATCAGTATCAAGTACAATTTAAAACCTTTTTCAACTTATAATTAAATCATTCAACTATATCCAATGAGTAATGTACAATAGTATAAGAGTTACACCAATACACCACAATACACCATGCACAATATATGATAAATAATCAATAGTTATTGTTCAAGGGAAGTAATGACTTCCAAAGGTAGCTACATCTTC
>JZKD02S2327941.1:269127-294630 GCA_000966675.3 Picea glauca
AATGTAACCACTCCAATAGCCCACTTCCTGACTCAAACCAGAGTCCAAGGAAGTTCCACCGATGCCTCTGCATCCTCAAGGTCCGAAACCCTGCACACTCAAAGAAACCGAATCAGCAGCACCTGTCTACATCAAGGTAGTAAAACATCTTGTCATATAACTTAACGCATCATAATGAAAGAAAAAGTTTTATCATCATATAATCCAGATCACTTGTGAGCAAGTGTCCTCAAAGAATAAGGTTTGTAAGTGCGCCAGAGCGGGATGTTACATTTTGAGAAAGAATATGGGAAAGCAATTCATCTTTGGCTTTAGACCTATGTGATTCTTATTCCATTTCGTTATTTCATCACTGTTGTATTATGAGAATGTTATTATGGTTGATTTTAGCTTTAGCTTGTTATCATGTGGTGCTTTTGATACTGTTAAATGTTATATGTTGTCCATAATTTCTTATTCCATTTTTTATGTGTGATCAATCGATCATTTGATTATTGTGGAATTTATTTCTAATGTTAAATGATGGATAATATCAATACTTAGAATTGAGTTTTCTTTCGTTCTTAAATATTGATTATCTTAAGATTAGATGATTTTTAATTAGTTGTCTTCCTGTTGTTATTAATTTACTCCGATATCAAATACTTATTTGAAAGTATTTTGGAAGTGCCAGTATTGTTCTGTTATAGGTTTCCCTTAACAACAATATAGGAAGGAGCTCATACAACACAGAAAGATAATGCCAGTTTCGTTGATCAACTACAGGTTATTCTGTGTGTTATTTAGTTAAGTTGTTTATGAATGAAATGATGATTACATTAATTAGCTTTGACTGTTTTTGTGTCACTGTTTCAATCGTATTCATTTAGTATTTATTCATTTAATATCTTTAAAAAAATCCAAAAAGAAGTGTTGTTCATATTTGATTCATAAACTTTATCAAACAATCATTTTCACAAGATTTCATGCAAACCTTGTAAACTATATATAAATTGTTCAAAATCATTTGTATATTCACATTCTTACATAAATATTTGTAATTATTGTGTTGATTGTTAGAATCTTTTATTTAGTTAGTTTATTTTATTTTTCTATCTTTAGGACCCTAGTTGTCTAACAGAGACATTAAACCCGTCAGAATATGTTACACCAAATGACTTGGGTTATTTAGACAAGCCCGAACCATATCTATTCTTCCTGTTGATGCCATGTCAAATTTGCCCGTCAATAGAGCCTCCTTCCAGTTGCAGCTGGAAAACAAAGGAAGTCGATGCTTCCAATGAATGTAATTCTTAAATACATATAAGAAAAATCATTCTGTGGTTTTTTTTCACTTTGGGTTTCTACATAAAAATGCTGGTGTACTTTGTATATGTATGATTTCTCATTTGTTCATTGTTTATTCACTCTGCAACTATTGGATGATAATGTTACATTGATATAACACTTTCATATTGTGGTTAAAAATGATTGAATTTATCTATTACTAATTCACCCCCCCTCTTAGTAATCCAACATAAATCACACTCATGAAGTCATATGAACTCAAGGAAATTGAATCAAAAGACAATCTCAGTGATCAACCTCAAAAGAATGCACCCAAATATGACTAAAAGACAATTTATTCTCTTATGAATGTATATCAATTAAGAACTAATGGAATGATGTATTCATAAGGAAATAATGTCCTATGTATATTACATATGAGGGTGAAAACAAAGTATGGGTTTAAAATAGAGATGTAGTGTGTAAGATAAGAGTCATTTACAATGGAAACATGGGTGTTCTACTTTAAAAGGTGATTCTATGAATTCCAATGACAACATACATGTTTAAATTCAACATAAAAGAATAAAACATAATGCAAACTAAAAAAATTAAACAATAATGAAAATATATGAAAAATACAAGCGAGCAACATATCTCGAGGCTTCATGGGATCCCCCAATCTAGTGATTACTGCTGACAAATGATGATCTACTTGATTGTCACATGCAAATAGAGAATTACATAAATTCTTTTATTGCATACAGGAAATTGGAGATTACATATGTCTTTTCTTGTGTCAAACACTAATAACTATCAAAGATCCCCCCTCCTCTATCCTTGAAGGTATTATTTATACAAAAAACCAATGAGGAAGGATGAAACCAAATCCCACAAAGTCATAATTGTTTTCATTATTTTTGAAATTCGTTCACACAAGAAATCTCGACAAACCCATATTAGAAAAACCTTTGGATCTCCCAAACCATTTCGGATTTTGGAAATATTCCTAATAGATTATCAATTTGGATCCTTCTGCACAAAACCCATATCTTAGTTTTTCGAGATTCAACTTCATTGCCTCAGAATGCAATCTCGAAGTTTACTATGTGGAAATTGTTTCTTATTTTGAGCTGAATTATTAATCATGAGCTAGAGACTTGGATAATCGACCTAGTCATGTTTTGAATAGCCTAGAAGCATGTTGACATGTCTAGGAGAAAACACCATCTCCATGAATTCTTTCTAGAACCTTGGAACCATGAAAAACATCAATGTGGGTTACCGAAACTCTATGTGGGTTACAAAAAATTTGTAGATGCTTAAAACCATCATCAGTAACAAAAACATTCTTTAATCCTCCTAATTTATTAAAATTCAAGGGAATAAACAAATGATGTTACTTCATGATCCTTTGAATGAGCTTTATGATAAAAAGGACGATGCTTATGGTGAAAAGAGTGATTTTAATGGGTCAAGAAGGTGTTTAATGGAAGTGGAAACGACATTGATTTTTATACCCAACATCTCCCCCACACATGATATTTTGTGTGTCGTCATGCAAACAAAATATAGATATGGATACAACCAATGTCCTAGTACCAGAATTTGTCAAACTCTCAACAAAACTTTGGCCAATACCATTCCTCCCTCTTTCTTCTTCACAATCCTACCATGTATGGCCAACACCTTTGTTCTCCTGGAATGGATATTATTGAAATAAATTATGAAATTGGACCCTGAACACCAATCTTGCAGCTTGATATCAATTTGAATCTCATCTTAACAATGGATCATTGTTTTCTCCTCTAGAAAAATCATTTTGCATCCTAGCATCACTAGCTTAGGGTGATGACTTTGAAAACATCAGTGTAGCCAATGCACCTATAGAAATATTACTCAATCCATTTTTTAATCCATATTTTGTTCCACCATATGGTCCTAGAATACCAAAATGACTTAGAAGTGCCTCTTTATAATTCATTCCATTACTCAGTTGGACACCAACAAATTTTGTAGTCACATTCAGAGTATGACATTCTGCATCATGTACTTTGTGGACTAAGTTAACATCCAATAAAGGTACATGGTGGGAAAAACTGTTTTTGTGTCATCTCCCCTATTCCTTTGGTTTCTCATGTCCCCATGCAAACAAAATATGCAACCATAGATATAGCTAGTGCTATGATGGTAAAGTCCTCGAAATTTGACAAAATTGTATCAATTCTTCATTGGTAGTGCCAATAGAAATATTGACACTAGGTTCCTTTCTTTCCTTTGTTGCCTTGATATTATAAGGTCGTAGTGTGAAACTAGAGTATCTGAGTCTTCCTATGTTTCTTCTCAATCAACTTATGTAATTTGGCATTCTTCACTGCCAATCTATTGATTTTGTGATTTGGCACATCTTCATGGATGTGTTCTCATTTTTAATATAATTATCTAGAACTTTGAAATCTACCACCTTATCCTTTAATATATCAATGAGTTGATCTTTCCTATCTAGAAGAGATCGATTAGGCATCATGGGGTAAGGCTTCTTTCTCAAGTTCATAGTAATTTGTAGTATTGTCAAAGTCATGAGGTACATATGTAGATAACTTAGGAGAGTGAGGGGATAAATACACAAGTTTCTTATTCGAGAGGGTCCTTTTTGGGTCTCTATGGATATTGGAATTGAGAGCTTCGGTTGTAAAATGTGAGTCTTCTCAGATGGTGCATTTTTAGGGTCTAGATTAATTGGGTTTTTCAGTGAACAATGAGTGACAAGAATTGGGGTTTTGACATTAAATTCTCCTCTCAATCTTGACATGAGTGAGTTGTGCAATAGGGGTATTGAAAAATAGTTCAATAGGAGTGGTAGTAGTTGGTGTGAGGAGGGAATTCATAACAAGGGAACAATTCTTCGGTTTTGAAGGATCGTTCTAGGGGCCTTGTATGGCACAATGAAGTCCCCAACTCCATAGGAGTCAAGTCCTTCACAATTATTTTTATTATGGTCATCCATAAGAGTAATGATAGGATGTTGGGGTGTTTTATCAGATAGATTAAACTGATGACAGATTCTACAACTAGCATTCTTAGAGTTTGCTTCAACATGCTTAGCCAACCTACCCAAAATTTGACATAGATAGAAAGGAAAATTCAAATCATGATTACCAACTTTAAAATGAAATAGAAGGAAAATATGATAAAGAAAAGTGACATACTGTCCCTCAAAGGACATAACCTTATGGAGAAAAAAACATGAGATTCTCTATTTCTCTGCAATCCACACTCTAGGAACCCTTTTTCCTATCTCGACTTTGTTTCATCTAACCCTTGGAATTTTCTCAAAAATGGCATCCAACCTGCACATTTGAGGATAGGATTACTAAAATTATACTCTGGATAAGATTCGATATCATTTAAATATCATGGATTGGTCCTCACACTGCTAAGATTTCCCTTATCGATGAAACCTCAAACATGGAAGCGTATGAAGAGTACCATGTTTAACCAATTCAATTGCTAGTGAGGAATAAGGGTTTCAAGAGTTTAGAGATAGAGTGTGGGTGAATTCGAACTTATTTAGAATCTTGGTAGTGATTCAAAATAAGTTGGGATAAAAAAAAATAGGAAATGAGAATGGATATCAATCATTTGATGAATTATTGTGCATGAATGGATCAATGATCATGAGTGACAGAGTAATCAAAGAACATAATAGTTAAAATATCATATGCATCAAAGAAAATGGGTAAGGAGAAGGCATGTAGGTATGGGATATGGATAGTTTGTAGGATGGTTAAGTGGGTAGATGATAAGTTCATTAAATGGGATTCATGGAATAGAATATACATTACATTACCTCATAAGTAAATATAAACCGAGTTTCCCATGTTTTTAATAAACTGGAAAAATAAAAAAAGTAGTTCCATTACCTCAATTTTTACCTCAGTATGCTAGAATAAAGAAAGGAATCCTAAGATTTTTGTTGCACCATGCTAAGCTTTTGAAGTCATTGAATACTTTGTTGTTGAAACATTAACTGCTAATGTAGAAGAGATGACCAAAATAGATGACATGGCTAGTGTTTGAGGTTGATTATTTGTACAAATGAAGACATCGAATAATGTTGTTTGTGTAGACCTGTAGAATGGTGAAGGGAAGAACCCATAGATGCTTAAGCAACTCTAGACCCCTTCTTGTGGAACTATTGTCCTATAAATGATGTACAATATTCAATCTTATAAGATAAAGGTCATCCTATGACTTCTCAATGGTTACTAGACTGCCTATAACTATTGAAATTACAAATTTTGAAGTTTTTGTTGAAAGCGTTGAGAAATGAATATTAAATATATCAAGACTGAGAGTTGTTGATAATAGAACATAAATAAAACATGAAAGCTAATAATATGAACAATGAATTTGAATTGAACATGCTAAGAAAAGAAACGAACCGTTGTAAACTACTGATGATACCATGAAATCAAATAGTATTCAACAATAGTCCAAACCTGAGGTACAATTCTCATCATGTGAATAAACTTGTTAATGTCGGACATAAAGAGAAATCGTTGGATTACCGTCCATCAAGGTATGTCGTTAACCAACATGAATCATCTCACCTTTAATGATAATGAGTGATAAAGTTCCCTAATGCATCTTGACATGTATGAATAGGTTTTTTTATGTCAATTTTCCTGGAATAATAGGTATTGATTAATCCCCATGATTAACAACAAGTAAATATACCATTAATTTATGCAGATTCCAAGGAACTATGAAGTCTCTAACCTTGACCCCGGACAATGTGTTGATGTCAATGGGGTAAGGTTTGTCATAAGGAGGGCCTTAAGGAATACCCCATAAACTGACACAATCATATAAAAACTGATTTTGAAGGACCATAGTACAATATTACAACAATGTTACATGCAAGACTTTATTGTGAGTTTTTCCTACCAGTTTTCTAGTTTTCAAGCAAAACCCATGTCCACTTGATAAAATAGTTTTCACAACTAGACTTATTTTTCTCTTTACTATTTTATTCGTTTCTTTTACACTACCCTACTCTACTTGAAAAAGACAAATTTCCCTTCAAGTGTAGGAATATTTCCAACGGAGCCACTTGCGTAATACAATTACAATTGTACCCATATTCAAGTTTGAAAAATATACTTTGAGAAATACCAAAATATGAGGGACCAACTACTTTAATGGGGATGGAGACAAGAAGTGTCAGAGAATGGAGTGGTGGGGCCTGATGAATTTTTGGAACCAAGTCTCAATGTATGTGTTGTATTCTTGGATCTCTTCTTTGGTTTTCATTCCATGAAGTTCTTCAGAAGTTTCATCAATCTCCTGAGTGTACAAGGGATCTAGATCTAGCGACAAACATTCAAGTAATTCTTCGATTTATGGCTCCAGTGTCTACTCTTCATTGGAAATTTTCCATGACTCTTTGATATCTTCCTCATGCTAACAAGCATAACTAGAATAAAATTCTAAGTCCTCTTGTCGAAATTGTTCATGGATCCTCCTCTTCTTCTAGAGATACAGGCTCATCCCTAATGACAATTATGAACTTTGGACAAGGATTGAAGAATATCCTTTTCGTGACATGCCCTTCTCTTCAACAAGTTCCTGATTTTCTTGAATTACTTTGTTCGCCTTGAATTTACTTCCCAAAAATGGATTATTGGTATGGGGGTTCTTACAACACCTAAAAAATGAGGATAATAAAATAAAATCAATAGAAAAGAAAGCACACCACTCAAACCAAAATTCAACAAGCTAAAATACAATCATGCACTTGAACTCCCCATGCTACTGAGATCCTACTTTCACCAAGTCATGTGTTCACACGAGTTAGCTCTTCACAAAAAAAATCATATGCATAAAAAGGAAACACAATTGCATGAAAATAAACTTACATGAAAGAAAACAATGAGGCTTCAGATAAAATCACCAAAGTAAACACATCGGGATAGAACATCTATAGAAATTCTGAAGTAAGGGAGCCTTTGTGTCTTACCACTTCTCCTCCACCAAGTTACAACTATATATATATATATATATATATATATATATAACAATCGTTTATGAAAACAAGCTACCCATGCTCTAATTCCTTGTAGAACCTCTCCAGCAATGACACCAAAAATGTCGATCAAATTATATGATAATTTTTTGTTAAATTTTATCATCAATCTGGGCGCATAAGCTTAGAGGTGCCAACACTATATGTCCAAGGACTAAGAATAGCATGAATATCTAATCTATGAAAATAACATGAAACTACACTAGAAAATGACAAGAAACTTGTTCATTGGGAAACAAAACAAGAAAATACATTGTTGGCACATGCTACAATATTTCATTCAAGAAAATATTGGGCATCATGTAATCTCATTCCCACATTCAAGTGTAACTATTCTTATGTTTGCAAAATAAAAATAGGTATGTAAAGGAAGATTGATCTATTCATAATTTAATCAAATAAACTATTCTATTACAAATAAAACGAGGTAATCTATGTGTATTGGGTAGAAGAACAAACAAGTGCTTGTTGGCCAAAGTCTTACAACATTTCACTTAATCTTAATAGCTAAGTGTAAAACTTTATGCCTTCAATGAAACTTTGTCTAATGAAATCAAAGCATATAAAATAATATCATCTTCATTATAATGAGGTCTCGAGCTACCTATAACTAAATAAAATTTAATCACTAACTTAAGAGAAATAAGGATGTTAGCCTAACTTATCCTATCCTATATTGACAACTACTTAAAATCCACACTTTGTATTGCAATAAATGAAATCAAAGGAAAGTAAACCAAACTACAAATCTCAACACTGAATTGAAAGGTTTATCAAATGTTATTGAGTTCTATTTTAAGTGTTCATGTGATTTTACATGAGTGGAAAATGAATCCTCAATCTTTAGTGGCTTATCCCCATAGTGGTGCATACAACAGTTCATTAAACATGCCGCCGAAAAGTAAATTACATAAAAACAAATCTATCTAACAAAGTGCTCTTTCTAATGTTATTCTTTCATCTACACAATATGAAACTCAGACTAAACTCACAATTAACTCAGTCAAATAGGTAAGAAATCACACTCATGAAATCATATGAACTCAAGGAAATTGAGTCAAAATACAAACTCAAATATCATCCTCAAAAAAATGGACCCGAATATGACTGAAAGACGATTTATTATCTTATGACTGTATATCGATTAAGAAATAATGGAATGAGGTATTCATAAGGAAATAATGTCCTATGTATATTATATATGATCGTTAAAATAGAGTATAGGTTTGAAATATAGATGTAGTGCATATGAGAAGAGGCATTTACAATGGAAATGTGGGTGTTCTACTTTAAAAGGTGATTGTCTAAATTCCAATGACAACACACATGATTAACTTCAACATAAAATAAATGCACATAATGGAAACTAAACAAATTAAACAATAATTAACATAGATGAAAAATACAAGTGAGAAACATATCACCAGGCTTGAGGGGTCCTCCCAATCCAGTGATTTCTATTGTAAAATGCTAATCTACTTGATTGTCACACACACACACACAAAGAATTGCATAAATTATTTTATTGCAGACTAAAAATTGGAGATTACAGATGTCTTTTCATGGGTCAAACACAAATATCTATCAAAGATACCCCCCTCCTCTATCCTTGAAGGTATTGTTTATACAAAAACCAATGAAAAAGGATGAAACCAAATCCCACAAACTAAGAATTGTTTTCATTGTTTTGGAAATTCGGCCACACATGAAATCTAGATAAACATAGATTAGAAAAACCTTTGGATCTCCCAAACCATTTCAGATTTTGGAAAATTGTTTTCAAAGAAACCAATTTGGATACTTCTGCACAAAACCCATATCTTATTTTTTCGAGATTAAACTTCATTGCCTCGAAATTCATGCCCAAAGTTGATTGTGTGGAAATTGCTTCTCATTTTGAGTTGAATTGTTAACCACGAGCTAGAGAATTGGAGAATCAACCTAGGAATTTTTTAAATAGAACAAAAGGATGTTGACGGGTCTAGTAGAAAAACCCATGTTGATGATTTCTTTCTAGAACCTTGGAATCATGACGAACATCAATTTGGGTTGCCAAAAATCTATGGGTTATAGGAAAATCTGTAGATTCTTAAAACCATCATCGGTAACAAAAACATTCTTTAATCCCCCTAATTTATCAAATACGATGGGAAAATATTAATAAACCAATAGTATTATTTAATGAGCCTTTGAATGACCTTTATGAAAAAAAGGATGATGATTATGGTGAAAAGAGTGATTTTAATGGGTCAATAATGGGTTTACTAGTAGTGTAAATGGTATCTATTTGGAGACCCAACAAGCCTAATACCTCCCACTGCAGTCAAGAATAAAATAGGTGATATAGAAAAGACACCTAGTCACACTTCCATATGCTCCTTTTTTGATAAGTTGGAAGCTAGATAAACTAAGTTTACTTCTAAATTGATATGGATTGGATCATTATATTATTTTTAATATACCTTTATTCTTTTATAGTGGAAAATGTTGGAGGAATCAGCTTGCGAGATCATTTTAGTGGTATGTTCCAGTTTGGAAAATTGGGGCTCAGAACCTTCCAAAGATATTTTGAGGCATAAAGAAACATTTTGGGGGGTTAAAACTTTCCCATAATATATAATATGTCATGAGGCTATTAGACACATCAATACATTTCTGATGGTGCAAAAATCACATCAATCAGAGTTCGTATGCAAAAGTTATGCATCTCACAAATTGACCTACCGTGTTGACTACCATGGTATGAGAGGATGCGACATCAACCCTCATTAATCATGTATATGGGGATATCCACATATGTAATTTCAAGAATATTATAGGAGGCTCAAAATCCTATCACAATTGAGGGTTGAAGAAGTCAAAAACCTACACCTACATGGCTATAGGGCTATGTTAAATACTGGGCCACTAGGAGGAGAAGAGGCCGCATTCTATACTATTGTATTTTGTTCCAAATATGAGTAGAGAAACTAGGAGTTGGAAATTAGAGAGAATAACATAGGGGTTTAATGTTTTATAGTATCCTAACAGGCCGCGGGTCTTAGGTAACTCCATAGAGAGTGTTCTCCTTTGTACTTGAATTATTTTCATACCAAAGAAAAGAGAGTAGAGGAACCTCACGTTCTAGCTGGGTTTTCTCTCGTAATGGTTTCCCACACAAAATATTTGTGTTGTTTTTTTGATGGTGTGTGATTGTTTTTTGTTGTTCTCTATTTTCGTCATTTTATCTATTTCATGCCTAAGCATAAGATTAGTAAATAAAAATTCTGGAATCTAAGGGAATTTAACCTTCATAGTGTATATTATCATTTTATTTATCAAATTTGATGGGATGAGCTATTCCAATGGAATATATACCACAGTTTAAAGATCATATTGGTATAAGAAAAAGTTGTATTTGTGGGAAGTTGCAAGAACCAGGAATCAACTTAAAGAGAAGTTGCAGAAACCATAGCCATGGAAGATGAGTCTGTTCATAACAACCCTTGAGATCCAATAGAAGATATATTTGAGAGGTTAGAAGCGCAAGTTGTCAAAATTAGTTGTAATATGAACCTCCTCATGGTGGCTCTAGAAAGAAATATTAGAATGTTCAGAGATGATGGAAGATCTAACTTAGAGATCAGACCATAGGGGATATAAGGAGATCAGGAAGACTAAGGAAAGGAGTCTCAAAAATAATTTGAGAAAGAGAAACCAGGTTTGAGTGCCATTAATCCTTCATAGTCCCTATTCAATATGGAAGAAAAGGTGTACATAAATCCACACCAAGATGAGATCAATACATTAAAACTGAATCATTGGTTGCAACACCTAGAAGTTTATTTTAGCACTCACCATATAGATGAAGAGTATAAGATTCCATTTTCTATATTGAAGTTAGAGGGCCATGATTTAACCTGGTGTGAAATCCATACATAAACACTTAGGATAAAAGGTGATCAACTAGTAACTAGGTGGGAGGACTTTAAAACCCTCTTCAAGTCCCAATTCTACCCTATCGGGTATGTAGATTACCAATAGATCCGATGGAACTACTTTAGGAAGATGTAGGGAAAAAAGTGTACAGGAGTACACTAATGAGTTTAGAAAGATGGCCATCGTGTTGGGTATCTCTCTTGATAACCTATATGCACTCCTCAAGTATCTAGGGGGTTGACACATTCATCTCTGAAAGTAGGTGATGCTCTTCTAGCCAAGGACAGTGGATGAGATATGTGTATAAGAAAAATGGTTGGAAAACATAGGCCAAAAGAAAGGGCATCCAAGTGATTCCAAGAAGAAATATCACCGGGAAGCTTCCAAGGAGGGGAAGAAGAAGTGGAAAGGAGGAGAAGATAAGAATATATCAACCATTACACATAAGTGTAAAGATCCAAAAAACCATTGCAATGATTGAAAAATTAATGGCCACACTAAGGAAAAGCATTGGAAACTACATCCAAAATTGAACCCAAAGAACCACAATAAGGATGGAAAGAAAAAGTAACCTCTAGCCACACATTCAAGTAATAAATTTGAAAGTAGCTCTGATATGGATGAAAATATTGTATGGACATTTGTGAAAAAGGAGGCTAATTTGAGTATCCTTCATCACCAGGAAGAGAAGGAGATGACCAATCTCTTCCACATTAAGATTTAGGTCAAGAATAACAAGATAGATGTTATGTTTCACTCTAGTTCACATGCCAATATCATAACAACGGATTTGGTCAACAAGCTCTGATTGGAGGTTCAAGATCATCCTAGCCCCTATCCATTGGATTGGGTAAATAAGTATGTAGAGTTCAAGGTGACAATGCAGTGCAAGATTAAATTTGTTGTAAGGGACGATTTTATAGATGAAGTAGAATTACATGTAGTATCCATTAATGTATGTGGATTATTATTTGGAATCCCTTACATGTATATGAGGGATGCAATATTCATGTGGAGAGCCAACCAATATAAAATTATCAAGGATGGGAAGTCCTACATCACCAACGTGCATAAAGGCAAGTCAAAGATCTCATTAGTAAGTGCCAACGAAGCAAAAATGTTGATTAGTTCTAGTAAGAAATATGTTTTTCTTTTCTTAAGAGAAAATTAGTCTAAGGATGAGTCAATGAGAGTGAAGTCATCCTTGGAGGGGTTTACTAAAGAAAAGAAACATCATATGGAAGAATTTCTACTAGAATATAGAGGAGTGTTCAAGGAACCTAAATGGATACCACTCATCAAGGATTGGACTTGGAGAATGTTTATCAATTATAGGTAATTGAAGAATATTACACTGAAGAATCAATACCCTCTACCTAGGATCGATGATCTATTGGAACAACTACAACATGCCAAGTACTTCACTAAGCTATATTTGAAATCAGGATATCACTAGGTAGGAGTCAAGGAAGAAGATACCTAGAACACTGCCTTCAAGACAAGGAAAGGTTTGTGTGAGTAGTTGGTTATGACATTTGGTTTATTCAATGTATCGAATAAATTTACGAGACTAATGAATGATGTTTTACACCCTTATATAGATTCATTTGTTATTTTCTATTTGGATTATACACTAGTTTATAGTGCTACCTGGGAGGATAACATCTCACAAAATACGAAGGTGTTGGAGACCCTTAAGAAGCACCAATTACTATCCAATATCAAGAAATGTCAATTTTCTCAACAATCTTTGGTGTATCTAGGGTATGTGATTGGTGGAGGTGCAATCACGATAGATACTACCAAGATGGAGGCCATAATGAAATGGCCAATTCCTACAAATTGCACAAAAGTTAAGATCTTTGTCGGGGCCACATAGTACTTGTGAAATTTCATAGCTTCATTTTCAGTAGTAGCTACACCACTCCACGTCATAACAAATGGAAATTATATTTTCTAGTGGGGAGAGAATCAATAGAAGGAATCTGATGAGATAAAAAGAAATATCAATCAAGCACTAGGTCTCATGCTACCAAACTTGCAGAAGTCCTTTGAAGTGGAGACAAATGCAAGTGGGTATGCCACGGGAGAATTCTTGATGCAGGGAGGAAGGACTTTATGTTATCATTCTGAATTATTTCATGGGGTTGTTCTCAACTATCCTAAATAGGAAAAAGATCTTTATCCCTTTGTATAAGATGTAAAAAAGTGGAAGCACTATCTAATGGGAAAGGAGACCATCATCCATACTAATCACCAACCACTCCAATATTTGTAGGCCTAGAGTAAATTACCACAAACTGGGAACTACAAATTGATGGGGTTCTTACAAAAGTTTCATTTGGTCATAAATAATAATAAGGGTAGAACAAACAAGTTGGGAGACATTATTCCAAGGACACCAACATCCAATATTAAATATTTGGAAACTCTGATTAACATGGAGCATTTTACCCATGATGCATACATAGAGGAATACAAAGAACATGAGGAATTCAAGGAGGTGTTTCAACAACAAAGGTCCAAATTCATATAGAAGAAGGTGAAAAAATGATGACTATCATTTCTAGAATGGTTTACTCTACAAGCTTGCCAAGCATTGCAACCCTAAAGGTGAGTGACTGCAACTTATTAGGGATGCTCACACCTCCAAGGTTGTAGGACATTTTGGTGATGGGAAGACAATTGTTAACTTATAGAGGCATGTGTATTGGCCCATGATGCAAGATGATGTAGCATGATATATTAGAAGATGTATACATTGTTGTACCAACAATCCCTATACCATCCCTTACATGTACCCACTTGACCTTGGGAAAGCATTTCCATGTATTTTTTGGGAGAGTTACCAACAATCAAAAGGGACATGACTATTTATTTTTGGTAGTATAGAGGTTCAACAAGATGTGCATTCTCATTCCTTGAAAAAATACCATCAATGGACATGAAGCAACAAACAAGTTCTTTAAACAATTCCGGGTGCACTTTGGGATACCATATTTCTCAATGCATTTTGGACTACATTGTGGAAAACGATGACAACTAATTTAAAGAGGTCTACAACATTCCATCCACAGATACATGGTAATATGGAAGTAGTCAAAAGGACTTTCTTGCAATTTTTGAGGGGTTACAATTAGAAGCATATGAAGACCTGGGATGAAAATATGATCTATATACAACACTTTTATAAAAGATAAATCAACACTTCTACTAGTAAGTCATGTTTTCAAACTTGATTTGGATATTTTCCATGTTCACCCTTGGATGTTGTATATGGAAAACAAGGAGGAGTGAGGGAGGACCTCATAGGATATGCATTACATGAAGAAAACATTGTTGAGAAGATCAAGCAGATACATTTGCAAGCAGAGGAGACATTGAAGAATTCATAAGAAAAGTACAAGTCTAGAGATGACCAACACATAACATAGAGAAAAGTTATAGTGGGAGACATAATATGATTACAATTAAATAAGGAAAGACTATAGGGTCTCAGTAAGAAGATCAAGACTCTATGGTATGGTCCTTTTGAGTTATTGGAAAAGGTGGGATATAACTCCTACAAACTCAGTCTATCCCCATACATGTGCATTTACCTAGTAGTGAATATGGAGAATCTTAAACTCTATGATTCCTCCATGTTGGATCAGGAAGAGGATAAAGTCCTACCTTCCATAGAGGATTTAGCTATACATTCTCAGGAAGAGTTGGAAGAGGACATGGTTTTGTAGAAGCAGTTTATAACTATGAGATAGGGGTAACATGACCTTTGGAAGGTTGGGTTGAAAGGACAAATTCCAGGAAAAACAATGTGCTACTCTAGGGAGAAGGTAGAGGAAACATTTCCTCACCAAAAGCCTCCCTCAATAGGGAAGTATGATCCAGATTGGATGATTATATTATTTTTCACCTATCTCGATGCTTTAAGAGTGGAAGAGTGGAAAAAATTGGAGGAATCATCTTGCATAGTCATTTTAGTGGCATGTCCCATTTTTGAAAAATGGGGTCTGGAAACTTTAAAATACATTTGAGGTATCAAATGAGTTTTTTTGGGGAAAAAAATTTCCCAGCATAGCTGGGATCTTGTGATGATATTCTACACATAGACACCTTTACAACGATGAAAACATCACGTCAATTGGAACTCATTTGAAAACTTTATGCCTCCCAAAAGTTGACCTACCATGTTCAACACCATGGTACGAGAGGATGCATAAGCAGAAAAACAATAACTAAAAATTATGGAATCTAAAGGAATTTAACTTTCATAGTGTAGATTTTAGTTTTATTTATTAGATCTGTTGTGACAAACAATTCTAGTGGAATATCCACGACAATTTACAGATCACAAATTGACCAACCCATTTCCTTTTGTTGATCCATAAGGATATGGGTTAGTCGATTTACAAGTATCACCATCTCCTTTACAAATATCATCTATGATCATGTGTTGCAGTTGCTGAAGCAGTTTCTCACAATACATTTTTCTTGAAATTTGGTAAAAATTTAGAAGAATCATTGAAATTGTAGATATCAGTTATTCACATTTCACAATCTAGATGCAATTAGGGTTCTTGAGAGTGTTGAATCCATTTATAAATTTAAAAATACAATTTTAGCAATTAAAAAATGCAATTTGACCAAAAATTATATAAGCAAATTCTAGTGATGATTGTGGAAAAAATTCCAAATAGTATAACATGTAGAATTTTAAAAAAAATACTAATCCTTTGTTTCTCTTGAATCCACAATATCTTTGATAGAGAAGATGATGATACATATCAAAAAAATTGATTTTGTTTTTATTTCATTTGTTTTATTGGAAGAATATTAAAGGTTATAAAAAAATTTGAGTTTTTTATTATAAGGTTAAGTTAAATTATTTTCCTTATAAATTTTATGAAATTATTGTTATTAATATAAAAATGAATTCATCATCTTGTAAATAAATTATCGTATCAGTTTGTAGTATTACCCTTCGTATTAACAAATTCTCTCGGACCGTTCATGAGTCTAATAAACAAAGTATCTCGAGAATATTTGGAAAAGTGTGTGCAAGTATTTATAGATGATATTTTTATGTATTCACATACACTAGAAGAGCATGATGAATACTTATGATAAGTTTTAAAATGTCCAATAGAAAACAATTTATATGGAAAGTTATATAAATGTTTGTTCTATGAATTTGAGATTTATTATTTGGGACATATTATCTCAGGAAAATGAATTATAGTTGGTCTGAGAAATATTGAAGCAATTATGGAATGATTGGCACCCGCAAACATACATGAATTACATAGTTTTATGGGATTGACAAGTTATTATTGAACATTTATTGATTTTCAAATATCATAAAGTCTATAGTAAAATTGAAAAAGAAAAATAAAAAATTCATATATAAAAAAAATGTGAAGAAGAATTTCAAAAATTAAAAGTATTGTTAATGATGGCTCCTATTTTGAAGGTACCCAATATGGATCAAGACTTTTTAGTATGCACATATGCATCAAAAGAAGGACTAGATAAAGTGATTATGCAGGAAGGTATGGTAATATCCTACACTTCAAGGAAACTTTAATCCCATGAAAAAAATTGTGTGTTGCATAATTTGGAGCTTGTGGTGATAGTGCACACATTGAGAATCTTGAGCTCTAACCATCACATATTGCAACATATTTTTACTCAGAGTAACTTGAATCCTAGAAAAAGAATATGGTCAAAGTTATTAAGTGAATATGATTTTAAGATAACATACATTAAGGTAATAATAAATAGTGTTGTGGATGCTTTAAGTCGTAGATCACATATTTTCTCAATTATACCATTATAGACAAATTTGAGAGAAAATATTTTTGCTTTGGACGATAATGATTTATTACGCTTTTATGGAAGAATATGTGTACCGAAAAATGAATAAATACATAATCTAATCCTAAGAGAAGCTCATAGAGAAATATACATGGTTAATCTAGGAGTCAAAAATATGAATGCATACTTTAAACCATTATTAGTTTAGAAAGGAATGAAGAAAGACATAGTTTATTTTCTAGCGAGATGTCTTGAATGTGAGTAAGTAAAACTTGAACACTGACATCCAACGAGATTTTTACAACATACAATACCAGAATCAAAATGGAAGGTTATTTCAATGGATTTTATAATTGTTTAACCAATTATGTCAATGATACATGAATCGATATTTTTTGTAGTATACATTCTAACAAAAAACACACATTTTATTCCAGTAAAGACTACATATCAAGCACCAAATATTGCAAGGGTATTTATTAACAAAATAGTGAGATTACATGATATTCAAAAAAACATAATTTTAGATAGAGGAGTAGTGTTCACGAGAAGGTTTTGGACAAGTTTTTAGAAAGCACTAGGAGCACAACTATATTTCAGTACAAGATATCATCGAGAGACTGATAGTTAGAATGAAAGAACTAATCAAATTTTGGAAGACATGTTAAGAATATATGTTATGGATCAACAAAAGTGATGAGAGGAATTTCTACCAGTTGTCGAATTTTCTTATAATAATAGTTATCAAATTTCTATAAACATGGCACCTCTTGACTATGTTTATGGAAGACTATGTACAACACCTCTTAGTTGGGATAGACTAGAGGATAGAGTTTTTGTGGGACCATAAGTAATTCAAGAAATAGAGGAGTAGATGAAGAAAACTAAAGGAAGATTAAAGAAAGCATGGGACATATAGAAAATTTATGTAGATGTGCTTAGGATTGATCGAAGTTATGAAATCAAGGATAAAGTATTTTTGCGGATGAGACCGAAAACAAGTTTGATTAAGTTCACGAAGGCAGCCAAATTATCACCACGATATGTTAGACCTTCTGAGATTTTAGAGAAAAAGGGACATGTTGCATATTGTCTTTCTTTACCTACATATTTAGAACGTATGCATGTTGTTTTTCATGTTTCAGCTTTACGTAATTGCATTTTCAATCCTTCACATGTTATTGATCTAAGATATTTGTAGATTTCCGATGAGGGGGCCTTGATGGATGAACAATCCACATTTTGGACCAACACACTTCACATCTTTAGTGTCATTTGGTATATTAGGTAAAGGTCATGTGGCATAGTTATAATCCTCGTTCTAATACCACTTGAGATGCATCAACAATTTCCTTATCTATTTTGAAACTTTGGGATGGAATTTATTTTATGAGGTGGAGTATGGAAACCCCCATTTTATCTTATTACTATGATGGACCAGACTTATTATTTGAGGAAATTTATTTGCAAATTGCAGAGTTATATGTTTTTTATTTTGATGATGAAACCCAACATTTTCTTTTATGGATAACTACATTCGATGATGACTAAGTAGTTAAATTATAATTTATGTGAATCTTAAATAAATGTGTTATGCATTAATCTGATTAATTGAATGATCATGATTTTAATTTCTCGTGATTTAAAAAGATTTATGGACATACTAAATTGGAGGTATTATTAAAAGTTTGCTTAGTGTGATAGGAAATGATAAGATATATTGATGTATAATCCTTTTACAAGTTATTCCACTCCAAATTAAGTTATGAATATAATTATAATTATAATTATTTTGTCAATATGTTTTCTATATTTGATATGAATTATGAAATAATTCAATCCACACATGAGTAATGGGGTTGTATGGAGGATACCATGTACCACTAGGAGATGTAGAACACCATCCCTATTTTCACATACTAGCACTTTTTTTGTGGCATGAGTTGAAAAGTGTAGCACACTTTTACTTGGAGGTTACACCTTGTCATGAGGGTAGGTTGAGGATTCAGTCACTCACAAGGATCATGAGAGGGGACTGTAATAAGGTGAATTTCTTATTCATTAGTTACCATCTAAATAATGGAAACAAAATTGAGTTAACAATGTCTTCACTATTGCAACATTTACCCATCAATCAAAAGTCATATACATGAAGGGAATGCACTTATGGCACTCTTAGAATATTAAAAGTAAGTTCTCAAGGACATGATGTACATAGAACCCTTGGTATTTTTACTAAGAGATGCCAATAAATAATAAATTGAAACTTGAAATTTAAAAATAATACGTACAAAGAGAATTATTACGATGCATTTCACTTTAGGAGAAAACAATAATTTTGTGTATCTTATTTAGAAAAGAGAAATTGAATGAATAGTTGAAAATAACATATTTTGATCCTTAGTATTCATACTTTATAAAGATGAAGATATAAAATATAAATATGAAGATATAAAAATATAAAAATATAAAGATGAAGATATAAGTTATAAGATGATGATCTTTATATTTAAAAATATAAAGATGAAGATATAAGTTATGAATTTGTGCATAGTAACCAATTAGAGAAAATTCAATTCAAGAACAACCATAAATCTTGGAGAAGAATAAACAATGAAAACCCTAACTCAATTTGAATTGAGGGCTAAAACAAGGTAGTTCTCTAAAAGATCTAGAAAATTCCTAGTAGTAAATTTAGGAGTTAATGAAAATTGAGTAAGTAAAATTATTTGTTTATAATTTGTAAATGGTAAATACATGTGCACTGGCATGTGAGTGATATATGTAAAGATGAATATTAAACAATTAAAGAATTAGTAAATTGTAATTTTGGATGGGTGAAACATGTGGTATAAATCTCCAATAATATGAAAAGAGGGAGTTGAGACAAGAGAAGACACTTTTATTCACCCTAATAATAGATGGTTTTCTTAATAACAATCTGACTAGTGATTGATACTATTGAGAGTTTGGTAATTGAAGGTTGTAGAGAAGTGGAATTCTTTTGAAGCTTGAGAGATTCCATCTTCAATCATTTGATAGATGTATTCTTTATACAACCCCATTGCAATAATAGGAATTCAGAGAGCACCATTGCACAATAATTCACACACAATAATAACTTGTATTTCGTTGAATCTCAATTACAACATATATATATAGTTGGAGTCAGATCCAACTTATGCTAAACTTAGTTATGGAGGTTGAGAGAATGATATAGATTGCAAGCTGATAGATTTGTACATATGTAGCGTAGGAGAGTGAAGAGTGTTATGATTTCTTCCTTCAAATGGCTCCAACACTTTAAAAATCTTCACACGAAAATAGCACACATAAAAACTGAAACTCAGAACACTCTCCACTCTCCTACGCTACATATGTACAAATCTATCATCTTGCAATCTATATCATATTCCAGTCCCTCTCGTGAGAGAGTCGGGACTGTCCTAGTTCTGATACCATAATAGGAATTCAGAGAGCACCATTGCACAATAATTCACACACAATAATAACTTGTATCTGGTTGAATCTCAATTACAACATATATATATAGTTGGAGTCAGATCCAACTTATGCTAAACTTAGTTATGGAGGTTGAGAGAATATCTCAACAACTCCAACAAACCAAAACCAACTCCAAACCAATCTCTAAATTAATCATTAATTCTAACATGCAACTCTAGGCTCCCTAGGTAAGAAGAGTACCTTAAAGAGTTGCTAGGGAGATCAACCGTTGCATCAAACAAAGATCAATAAATTAACACAACTGTATCCGGGACTGTTGCATCAAACAAACATCCACAAATTTACAGAAGTGTATCGGTGAGGTTCACGCAAGGATTTCGAAAACATTAGCACAAAGGCTTCGACAATTTGAGACAATCTTGGTTCACATTCAAATTGATAGCGACTCATCTGGTGAAGGTAATTTTAATATGACAATTTTATTTGATTGATGTAATTAAGTTTTGCTCTAATAATATTCAATTACCTATATATTGCAAGTATTAAATCAATCCGTTATTGAATGTAAATGTATGTGGAAAAATTGATGTCGTAAACTGAATGACATCGTTTCTAATTACTAAGAATGTTGGTTATCTCACAATTTAATTTGCTGTACATTATTTGGTGATTAGTTAATTTTGTGCAAATTAAAATATATACATATTTCCATATAATTGTGGATTACTCTGCCATAATTACTCCGTAGCATTATTATTCTGTTGACATTTACGTGCTAGACAAATTAGCTATTACAATGCTGGAATATATGTGTTACAACAAACAGACTCTCTCTGCAACAAATAGTTCACAATCGCTTGTTTCTTTGCCGGTCATGAGTTTCTCCTTTCTTAATTATTTCCCTCATTTATTCCTTAGCCTTATTAGTATCTAAAATTGCTCATGCATCTGGATACCGACCTTTCCTTTTTCATGCACCAATTTGAGGTAAATAATTTTCAGACTTGCATCGTGTTAAATATATTGTATCCTCAACAGTCTAAATGTACACTGCCAACTGTACTGGACAATTGTACTTTCTATTTCTGTCTTGCTTGAGCATATATAAGCTCAGCTATTCCCTATTGTTTGTATCTTCTTTGTTCTGTACTTCTTCATACATTTGAATATACTATTCTTTTCTCTCTGCATTTCTCTGTGCTTCACTATTTATCATGGTATCAGAGCTTCAGGTGTAAGCCTCTTCACACAATCCGGAGAGAAACTCAATCCTCACAGTACAGAGCTTCACGGATCTTGAGAGCACGCGACAAAGACTTTTCACAAAGCTTGGAGAGCTGTCCGTAAGACTCTCTAAAAGATCGTCGTGAGAAGCTAGCGGAGGAAGCAGAGAACGCAGAAGAAGAAACTTGCACAATTTTTCAAAGAACCGTCAAAGATTGATGCAGAAGAGCTGCAGAACGAAAGAAGTTTAAAGAACTTGAAGATTTCGCTTCAAATCGTTAAAGATTCAAGCAGAAGGCATAATCGTTTAAAGATTCTTGGAAATCGCTCAATCTGTCAAAGATTGTAGCAGATCACGAAGAAATCGTGAAATTCTTTCAAATCTTTGAAAGATTCATGAATCTTTCTTCCACAGGTGTAAAGAACGCATCTCAGGCGCAAAGAACAACCACTAAAGCCGTGAAATTCATCCTGTGAATGGTTACAAGGCGGGAAACCAGTCCAGAAGTGACGAGGAAAGCGCGGAACAGGCGAAAGCATTTCAGCCGTCAGATCTTGCGCAGAGGCCCGACAACCGTTGGATCAACAAGAAAGTGCACGGGGTTTAACCCTCTAGAACGCACAGGAGTGATTTCGACTTGTAAAGTCGTGAAATCCCGACGACATCTTGACTGGTTTCCTTCATCAAGAGACACGTGGCGAGATCTTATTCCATCGCAAAATCGAGAATCGGGAGTTGGACAAGCGAAAGAATGTGCTCTCCAAAAACTCCGATACGTGAAATCGTGAAATCTCGAGACGATCACAGCCGTCCATCTCAGAGGATAGGTGGCGGTAGATCCAAGCGAACAAGTCATCGCCATATCGGCATTCGGGGTTTCACGTTGTCAAAGAAACTTGACAACGCAATTCGCGAAATCGCGATACGTGAAATCCCGATAAGATCTCAGCCGTCCATTTTGGCCGGAAACGTGGCGGACATTGAGGCCACCATCAGCGTATCGACATTCGGCATTTCCACTTGACAGACACATTGTGTCAACGGAGCATCGCAAGTCGTGATATCCCGAGGAGGCATCAGAACCGTCCATCTCTCTCAGACGCGTGGCGCAAATCCGGTGACTCGGAAAAAGTCCCGAAGAGGAAAGCGCCATCGGCATATCGCGATTCGGAAAATCGTGAAACCTGAGAACAAGTGATCGGGTTTTCTTCCAGTTAAATCCCCGATGCAAATCTAGCCATTCATCTATTTAGGACACGTGGAGGCGATCAAAGCAATTCGGGAAAAGTCCCGACAAGAAAAGGTCATCGGCATTTCGGGATTCGAGAGACCAAGAGGTTGCGCGTTTAAATCGCAAAATCGCGAGGAAGGCACACGACCGTCCATCTGCTGGGATGCGTGGCAAATATCAAAGCACTCGGGAAAAGTCTCGAAAGGAAGCACGCCATCGGAAAATTGACGATCGTGGAATCGAGGAGGCACAGAACCTCAATGTCAAAAATCGCGAAATCCCGATTCGCGATATCCTGATACGATTTGGACCGTCCGATCACAGCAGATCTAGACCGTTGAAAAGTCCAAAGGCGATTTTTTGCGTTTCGGCATTTTGCACGACAAGGAACGGGAAAATCCCATAGCGCTTTAATACAAGGCGTGTGGTCACATTGAAAGGAAACCAAGGGCCAATTCAAGCCCGATAAGCTCCCATCGGCCATCGGAAAATCGACATTTCTGAGATCTGAGGTAAATACGAATTTTTTCCCTCTATTTTTTTTCAGCATTTTTTTTCAAAATGGCGTCGACTAGCAATATCGGCCCAACTCAGGGTCCGATTCTTCTGGGTAAGAATTACGAATTCTTGTCTCTTCGAATGAGGTCATTCTTGCAAGCACAAGAGTGTTGGGAACCAGTGGATCTTGGCTATGTGGAACCAGATCCAGCCGCCCTCACTACCATGACAAATGCGCAGAGAATTGCTCAGGCAACTCTAAGGACCAAAGAAAACAAAGCGAAATTCTGGATACAGAATTTTGTGGATGATTCGATTTTTTCGAAGATCACAGGCGCTGGTACTTCCAAACAGGCCTGGGACATCCTCAAAACATCCTATCAAGGAAATGACAGGGTAAAAACTGTTAAACTACAGTCCTTGTGGACACAATTCGAGACTCTCAGGATGACAGAGTCTGAAACTGTAGATCAATTCATGACCAAAGTCATGGGCATCGTGAATCAGATCCGACTCATTGGTGAAACCATCACTGATCAACGAATTGTTGAGAAAATTCTCAGAAGTCTACCCAGGAAATTTGAAATGGTTGTAACAACCATCCTTGAATCCAAGGATTTGTCAAGATTTTCAACAGATGAACTAATTGGTTCTCTAGTGACACATGAGACAAGACTACATCTCACAGATGAGTCAATCTCAAATGCCTTCCAATCTCAATTCTCATTTAGAAGAGGGAAAGGCAGAGGAAGAAGTACAGGAAGAGGGAACACCCAGAGTAACCCTCATAACAGTGGAGGAAATAGACAACAATATCCCACACAGAACTTCCAAGGTCATAGAAATACACCACAAAATCAACATCAGAACTTCCAGCCTCAAAAAGGCAGAGGGAGAAGGTCGAATGACAAATCCAACATTCAATGTTTTTATTGCAAAAAGTATGGGAATTACGGATCTGAATGCAGGAAGAAGCAGACAGATCAGCTCTCAGGCAGAGCACATGTGACAAATCACAAGGGAGACAACTCAGGAGGTATGTTTCTCTCATGCCACACAACTAAACAACAACCTAAAGATCTCTGGTTGCTGGACAGTGGTTGCAGCAATCACATGACAGGGAACAAAGACTTACTTTCAAGCATTGATTCTTCAATTTCATCTGATATTACCCTTGACAATGACTATTTAGTCAAATTTCAAGGAAGAGGAACTGTTCCTATTCTTACTAAACAGAATGTAAAGAAAGACATATCTAATGTCTATCATGTTCCAGACTTAAAAAATAACTTGTTAAGTGTAGGACAGCTCATTGAAAAAGGTTATAAGGTACTTTTTGAGGGAGCATCTTGCAAAATCTATGATAGAAAACCCAGCAGAAAATTGATTTCTGAAATCTATATGACTTCCAATAGGATGTTTCCCCTCACCCTCAGAACTGGAAATATGAGTCAACTTTATGCACAGAATGCATCAACCATGAATGAAACAATGATTTGGCATACTAGATTTGGACATCTACCATTTCAGAGTCTAAGTCTACTTCAGAAAAACTCCATGGTCAAAGTTCTACCTATTTTTAAAGAGCAAATCCCCCCATGTGAGTCTTGCATACTTGGAAAACACAAGAGAACCGGTTTTCCACAGTCTTCCAATCAAGCCAAACAACATCTTGAACTTGTCCACACTGATCTATGTGGACCAATGCAAACAGAGTCAATAGGTGGTAGTTTTTACTTTCTAACGTTTATTGATGATTTCAACAGGAAAATCTGGATATATTTTCTCAGACACAAGTCTGAAACATTTACAAAATTCAAAGAATTCAAAGATGAAGCTGAAAAACAGAGTGGTAAATTTCTCAAAGTACTCAAATCAGATGAAGGAGGAGAATACAACTCCAGAGAATTTGCAACTTTCTGCAAATCTCAAGGCATCATCATGCAAGCAACAACAAGGTATACTCCACAGCAGAATGGAGTGGCTGAAAGAAAAAAT
>JZKD02S2327941.1:323507-336806 GCA_000966675.3 Picea glauca
TTCAAACTTGAAAATTCTTTCCCTCATCTTTGAATGAAAAAGAAACTAGAAAAAGTATAAGAAAATATAATCAATAGTGTTAAAATTGTTGCAAGCGACGTTTGGCATATAGAAGTTTGATTATATTTACTAGGCATGGGACACACTTAAATGGATGCATTTATTATTGCTAGGCGAGTTTTTCCCTTTATTCAATTTTTCCACCCATTTTTTATTTTTCTTCTGATTTCAACTTAAGAGATCAAAAGAAGAGTATTTCTACCGATTTCAGCTGAGCATATCAAAATAAAAATAAAAATCACCGATTTTTTATTTTTCTTCTGATTTCAACTTAAGAGATAAAAAGAAGAGTATTTCTACCGATTTCAGCGGAACATATCAAAATAAAATTATAGAGGCCAACCTCTTGATTGCATGCAACCACTTCCTTGGCCCTTAGCTAAAGACCACCCTGCAGTGCTTCGCAAGAATTTCTTACGGGTATAAGCTGCCATTGAAAAACCTTTGAGACAACTTACTTAATGAAAAGCAATTTTTTTCTTTTTAAAAACTATCCAAAAAAATAAACAATGTACCTCTTAATATACACAACGTAGCTCCCTAGAATCTTCTTTTCAAACCCTTGAATCCTATAACCCTAGTTTCCCTCCCCCATGTCGAATCGCATATCATGAAAGGCCTGAAAATGGCCTCCATTGAAGCTTTGATTTTATAGACACTTGGTCTGGGGTCTGAACCAAGCTAGGTTTTCTAGGGTTTCTGCTAGGTTGAAGAGAATAAAAGAAACTTAAATGGAAATGGTCCCTCCATTTTACCCTGTTCACACTACATTGTTACTGCCAAATGGAGTTCGACTTGATGCTCTGAGGACCCAGGTTCGACACTCGGTATTTACACCTTTTGGCATAGTAGTCGATACTTGGAAATAATGGAGTAAGCGTCAGTTGTAAGCACCAGTTATAAACTTCAATTGTGAGAATCAATTGTAGGCGTGTTAAGAGTCAGTTCTTAGTTAAGAGTCTAGTTGTCTTTGGTTTTCATGTAACCGACTCGGTCGAGTCTTTTCTTATATAAGGATATAATCTGTCTTCATCGAATAATACAGAAGTGAGCATAGCCTCACCATGTTGTTTGCTTCATATATTTTATCTTGGTATCAGAGCCACGAGGAGAGAGCATCGATAGTGTGAGTTTTGTGAGGGATGCGTGAGTTCTTGATCCGTGAAGAGCCGCGTGGGTTCGAGTTACATGGAAGAGGAGGCCATAGGTTATCTCAACAGACCGTATGCTTTAGTAGACAGTCTATGGTATTGGCTACACTAAATTGAAGGGCCAAGTCACCTGTTAGCAGTTGCGTGGAGTTAAAAATTGTGGAGGTGAAAATCGTGCATGCATGCAAATCTGTCTGCTGCATTTGTGAAATCGCATGGTAGAGCATGAAGTTGAAATCGCGTGGAAGAGTCTGAGAGTGAGCATATCGGTGAGTTTTCTGTGTATCAAACAAATTGTGAGTTTTTTTTGTTTTGAGCGTGAAGTCCTGAGCGTGGAGGTGAGCAAGTTTTTGGTGTGCGTGGTGGTAGTGTGAATTTTTGGAGAAATTGGCATTAGTTTCAAAAGTGCATGCCCTGGATCTTGCATGAGTTGAGTTTTATATAGTATGTATGCAAGATATTTTTTTTGTAGTATGAAAAAGTTTATATAGTATGCATGCATGAGTGGAGTTTATATTAGTGAGTGAGGAGTAAATATTTTTTAAAAGTGGATATTTTTTGGTGGATGAGTATGTATTAAAAAGAGTTTCTTTTTAAGGAAAATTTCTTTTAAGAAATTTAAATTTTTTTAAGAGCTTTTTATATGAGATATTTTTTTATAAATGAGCATGAGAGAATGAGTTTTTATGCATGGAGGTTTTCTTATATTTCTCTTAAGAAAGCTGAGAGCAGAGATTGAGATGGATCAGTGGTATTCAAAGGAAAATCGACAAAAAGTTGTATATTCTTGGCAATTTACTTGTAGAGAATATCTTGCAGCGATGGTGAATCCGCTAGTAGAGACCTAGCTCAACGAAGCCAACAAGTTAGATGGCTCGAACTTCATTAACTAGAAATTCAAGATGCAGACGCTCATGGAAGGCTATGGTGTCTGGAACATTGCGAAGGGAACTGAACTGAAACCTGATGCGGCTACAGGTGCGACAACAACACAGATCTAATATTGGGAGAAGCACGAAAACATGGCAAAGGTATTGTTGCACATGTCTGTTAAAGATAGAATAATTCCACATATTAGAGACGCTACAACTTCTGCTGCAACATGGACAACTCTTAAAGCATTGTATGAAACTAGCAACACAAATCGCATTTTGTTTCTGAAAACTAAATTGCTAGGCATTAAGATGGATGGAAATGAATCGGTTAGTTCATTTTTGGGTCATATTAAAGAGGTGAAAGACAAGCTAGTAAATATAGGGGACACTATTTCTAACACTGATCTAGTGACTATTACCTTAAATAGTATGCTAGAACATTATCATATGTTCATAACAGGTCTCGCAGCACGGGAGAAACCTCCTACGTTTGAATAACTAACAGGCATTTTGCTGCAAGAGGAAGAGAGGCATGGGAATCTAAAGCCTCAGAGTAAAGATTTGGCACTGTGGTCAAATAATAGATCTGCGAGAGGGAGATCAAGAGTAAGAGGCAGAGGAGGCAGTTCATGGCAGAGAGGTGGTTCATGGTAGAGAGGCAGTTCATCGTAGAGAAGACAATCTCCAAATCAAGGTATGCAATCTGACAGGAATGAGTCTAAGAGTTGTTTTTATTGTGGTCGACCTGGACATATGGTTAAAGACTGTCATAAAAAGAAAAGTGATGAGGCTAGGAATAAACCTAGAACGCATTCAGGTCATTATGTAGAAAAATCTTCAAATCAAGATCTTAGATTATTTATTGATAGTGATGATATTGATGAACCCCTGAATTTTGACTCACGGGATCTTAGGTTGTTTGTGTCTAATGCTTCTTTATCTAATGAAACAAATGATTCTGATGCCTGGTTTGTGGATTTCGGAGCATCAGTACATATGACTTGTAATAAAAATTGGTATGCTAATTTTAAAGAAACACATAATGGTGCCAGCATATATTTTGGAGATGACCGCGCTCATCAGATCAAGGGATATGGAAACATTCTTGTGACATTGCCGAATGGTATTGTTCGTCACATTCACAATGTGCTGTATGTGCCAGGAATAAAGAAAAAATTGATCTCTGTGTCCACCATTACAGATCAGAACTTGAAGGTTGAATTCTTCAAGAATTATTGCATAGTGAAGGATCTGTTGGACCACTTCCAAACTGTTGCAATGGGAGTCAGAGAAGAAGGTCTATACAAACTTGATGCTACCATCCAATCACATCATGCACTGACTTCTACAACTATGCCAACAGAGATTCTTTGGCATCAAAGGTATGGACACATCAATCATCATGATTTATTGTTATTACAGAAAAAGAATATGGTTGAAGGAATTCCCATGTTAAAGAATGAGAAGGTTGCTTGTGATGGATGTGCATTAGGAAAGATGCACATAGATGAATTCCCCTCTAATCCTGATAAGAAAAAGAGAGATGTGTTAGATCTTATGGATACTGATGTTTGTGGGTCTATGCAGACTAGATCTTTAACAAGTGCATTTTACTTTCTGTTATTTATTGATGATTGCACGAGATACACATGGGTTTACTTCCTTAGACGAAAAAGTGATTTTTTCGAGTACTTTAAGGAATTCATAACCATGGTGGAAAAGAAGAAAGGAAAATCCATCAAAATCCTCCGTTCAAATCAAGGGGGAGAGTATAAATAAGGGGACTTCAACAAATATTGCAAAGATAATGGAATAGTACAATAGTTTACAGTACCTCACACTCCACAGCAAAACAGAGTCGCTGAAAAGAAAAACAGAACTCTGGTAGAGTGTGCACGCAGTATGATGAAAGGTAAGAATCTCTCAAATGCATTTTGGGTTGAAGCCATAAATACTGCAATTTATTTAAAGAATAGAAGTCCAACAAGGTGTCTTGATAATGTTACTCCTTTCAAAGCCTTTTATGGTTCCAAACCTCCAATTAATAATTTGAAAGTATTTGGGTGTAAGGCTTTTGCACATATTCCATAAGAGAATAGGAGGAAATTGGATGCTAAATCCATTAAATGTATTTTCATTGGGCACTGTTTTGAATTTAAAGCATACAAATTGTTTGATCCTGCTACTCACAAAGTATTTGCAAGTAGAGATGTACTTTTCCATGAGCAGGAAGCAGGAAATCATGACGACAACAGTCATGAGGAATGGTAGAGACTTCTTGATGAAGGAGTTAAAGAAGAGCAGCAACAACCCACACAGCAGCAACCATCCCCGCAACGACAATAGCACCAGCAGTAAGAAGGACTCAGTGATATGGACAATTCAAGTAGTCACAGTTCACCTAGAGGTGAAGACACATCTTCACAAAGTGGGGAGGAAGATAATCAGTTGGGAAGATATTCAAGACAAATTCAACTTCCTGAGAAGTATAAAGACTATGCCTTAATGAGTAGCATTTCAAATGTCATATAACCCATGAGTTTTGAAAAAGCTAATGAACATGATGAATGGCGAAATGCAATGGAGGAAGAATATGAATCTATAGTGAAAAACAATACGTGGGAATTGACTGAATTGCCTAAACATAAGAAGCTCATTGGATGAAAATGGATATACAAACCCAAGTTTAAATCAGATGGTAGTATAGATAATTATAAGGCTAGATTGGTGGCAAAGGGGTATTCACAAATATAAGGTATTGATTATGCTGAAACACTTGCACCAGTAGCTAAATTGAATACTATCAGAATGTTAATTGCTTTAGCTACAAAGTACCATTGGAAGTTGCATCAGTTAGATGTTAAATATGCATTTTTAAATGGTGAGTTAAAGGAAGAGGTTTACCTTACTCAACCTGAAGGGTTGGTTGAAAAGCGGCAAGAACACTTAGTGTGTAAGTTAAAGAAAGCATTGTATGGACTAAAACAAGCACCTAGGTCATGGTATGAGAAGATAGACTCTTTCTTTCTTCAACAGGGTTTTATGAGAAGAAAAAGTGATCCAAATCTGTATACCAAATTTGATGAACAAGGGGATATAGTATTCATTTCATTATATGTTGATGATTTAATAATTACAGGAAATGCAGAGAAGTTAATTGATGAAATCAAGGAGCAATTATCAAAGGTATTTGAAATGAAAGATCTTGGTGAGTTACATTACTGCGTAGGTCTTGAAGTTTGGAGAAATGCAGGCCAAACTTTTGTTTGTCAGAGTAAGTATATCAGAGAAATACTTAAGAGATTTAAAATGGATTAGTGTAAGTCTTCTACTATTCCCATGCAACTTAATGTGAAACTTTATTATGATGATGGTTCGAAGGAGGTGAATGGCACTGTGTATAAACAGATGGTGGGTAGTTTGAATTATCTCACCACAACCAGACCTGCTATTTCATATTCTGTGAGTGTGTTAAGTTAGTTCATGGAGAAACCTCATGAAAGCCATTGGAATGCAACAAAGACAGTACTCAAGTATCTAAAAGGTACACTTGATTATGGTATTAAATATACTGATGCATCTAATGTTGAGTTGACAGACTATTTGTCTTCTACTGAAGCAGAATATAAAGCCTTGTGTGCAGCAACTTGTGAAGTTGTTTGGTTAAGAAGACTTCTTCAAGATGTTGGAGAAGAACGAAAGGAACCTACGATGATCAGATGTGATAATCAAAGTTCAATCAATATTGTGAAGAATCCAATTTTTCATGCAAGGACAAAGCATGCTGAAGGTCAGTTTCATTTTGTTCGAGAAAAGTTGCAGTCAAATGAAATAGCTCTTATGTATTGTAATACTAGTGAAAAGGCTACTGATATTTTCACTAAGCCTCTTGGAAAGATTAAGTTTGAACTGTTTAGAGAGCTGTTAGGTGTAGAAGTCAATCCATTCTCCATTAAGGGGGAGACTTGGAAATAATGGAGTAAGCGCCATTTGTAAGCACCAGTTATAAGCTAGCTTCAGTTGTGAGAATCAGTTGTAGGCGTGTTAAGAGTTAGTTCTTAGTTAAGAGTCTAGTTGTCTTTGGTTTGCATGTAACCCACTCGTCGAGTCTTTTCCTATATAAGGATGTAATTCGTCTTCATTGAATAATACAGAAGTGAGCATAGCCTCACCGTGTTGTTTGCTTAGTATATTTTATCTTCGATATCCAAGGTGGAGATGAGGATTTGAATGTGCGTTGAATTAAAGCATTAAAAAGATTGAAAATAGGCTTGGTGAATCTTTGGAAAAAACGTTTGATTTACTATGTCGACTGTGTTATTTTGATGATTTTTTAATTTTCAGAAGTACGAATAAGATTTCAATATTTACGATTAGTTGATTCTTTTTCCTTGTGTCTTTTAGCTCGTTAGAGGAGGAGGATCCACTACTTTCGATCTCCTGCATTGGTCCCTTCAAATATTTCCATAGCCACCTACCTGCTATACAACATACACACATCAACACAGATCAGAAAAGTAGTGAAATGAAATTTCAAAGAAGGTAATAATATGAGAATTGATTAAATAAACCTACCTCGGACTATTGTCAACATGAATTCTTTGTCCAATTGTCCAGCGAAAGACCACAAGATAGATCATACTTTCTCTGAATCTGGGGCATACTTCTTAATCATAGTCGGGGCATCATTTCTCACTATTTTTCCAATCTGGCCAATCTTGGGAGTTACCTAGTTAAAGAAATCTATGACCCACATGACGCCCGCCAAATTATGACTTCCCTGCTAAGCAAGCAACACTGCACTTTGAAATTATTTCATCTCCCTATAAACTAAAGCGCAGCTCCTGAGTCCTTGGAATCAAAATCATGCCAGTCTCCTCTATGCCAATTTCGACAACGCCGCAATCTTCTACTTGACGGATTTCTTCAAAACGAGATCTCGCCCATCTACGGAGGGAAAATCCTATTTCCTAAAGCAGATCATACATAATTTTGTTGGAGGTCACCGAGAGATGCACTTCTTGTGATTTTAATAGTGATTGCAGTGTGTCTCTCGTTCACCTATTCTCATCTACTATGCCCATGACAACTTCCAGATAAATAGATAGATAAAGCTATTTGTAATTAATAATTGATGTATACATTTAGTTGCCCATTGCACTGCACTCCAAGCACACAGAACTGTCACTACCACCGTGATGAGTGGTGGAAATTATTTACGTTGTCCGTCCTCTCTATGTCCACTTTGGATTCCCTTCTTCTTCTTTTCTTCAGTTCAGCGAAAGTGGCCTGAATCGACTCGGAAGCAATACAAAAGTCTCTGCTGCTCTCATCCCAAATGAAAAAAAATCTCGGGGTTCACATTTATATGTAGCATGTCGATCAATGCAAGACATTAGTTGCTGAACGCTATTTTTGAGAAAGGTCTAAAACATAGGCAGGCGCGAAGTCGTTGCATGTGTGGCAGTTTCATTCACACGTTCAATATCATTGTGGTTCGATGTGTAGAAAGGAATTATTGTGAATAGATTTTATTTAATATTTTAGTATATATTTTTGTTTTTGGGGTGCTATTTTTATTGGTTTTGAGTTTTATTTTTTTTGGGTTTTATTTTTTTATTGATTTTGAGAAAGTGTATGTGATGCCATATAAGTCTCAAGATATTATACTCTTTATTACAATTATAATGGATTGTTAGAAATATTGGGAAATTATCCCTTTGTGAATGATGGCTAAAAAATCAACCTGTGACTAGAGACAAAAGAATGCGTCGAACAATGAAGAAAGCTGTAAAAACTTGCATATCGTCCAGGCCTGACACTGTTATTTTATTCCTATGTGTAGAACTAATGATTTTTAACCTGGTCATAACCAACATCCATGGATAAATGTTTAATTACAATCCATTGAATTAAATATGTTAGAAAACCACCCAACCCCACGAATTAGGGTTGCTAGAGGTACCCATGTACGAAACATGTCTTCGATTAATGTAAGAAGAATTAAGTCGGTAAACCTGAGTTCCATTAATGTAAGCATAGTTGAGCAGAGTTTTGCTAAAATTTATTAGAGTTTATTGCTTAGTCTAATCAAACTTCGGATTGCTTTGCAGCTATTACCTCTGTTTTTGTATATCATTACATTACCAATCTATCTTCCTTATTTTTTATATAAATGATAGTGTTAGATGATTAATATTAATTATATATATTATTAATAATTATAATCAATTAAATTGCTATGTGTTAATAAATATATATTGATTAATAATGTATAACTATTATAAGTTTATGCATTGTAATAATTTATATATAATTAATTAACAATTTATATAGAATTAATTAAACGATTAGAATGAATATTAAATTACTTATGAAAAAGTTGTAGATTGTTTTGTAGCTATTACTTTTGTTTTGTATATCATATCATTATCAATCTATCTTCGTTATTTCAGGTATAAATGATATTGTTAAATGATTAATATTAATTATATATATTACCAATAATTATAGTCAATTAAATTGCTATGTGTTAATAGATATATATTGATTAATAATATATAACTATTATAAATTTATGTATTGGAATAATTTATATATAACTAATTAACAATTTATATAGAATTAATTAAATGGTTAGAATGAATATTAAATTATTTATGAAAAAGTTGTAGTTTAATTAAATAGAGCAACATATGAGAAAATGTTTACTTAAATATAGGTTGGTACAAGAATTATAGGGCTAGATGTTCATACAAAATTTAGTTCTCGTTAAACAAGAAGTTTAAAAGGTATTGAGACCAAAATAAAATTTGATGAACATAATTTGGTTAAATTTTTAATATAATTAATAACTAGATATTCTAGAAGGAATCATATATTGTAAAACAATATTTTATTTTTGGGAGGAATTTTGAGATACATGTTAATTTTTTTACTTAATGAACTAATTAATATATAGAGATAGATAATCATATATATATAAAGTTGTATCTTAAGTATTTGGTTATTTCATGAAAGATATTTAAATGTTGGAATGATGATATAACATGGAGTTATATATAGAGATTAAAATTGGTTTATCAGATCTTAAGAAAACTAAAATATTACTTGGATTTCTTTAAAATGTTATTGTCATCCTTGAAAAACATTAAGAGAATTATAGGAGAAAGTGTTTTTCATGATCTAATTAGTTCTTATTTTAGCAATATTGATTCTCTTCATTAAGCTAGTCAAAATAGAGAGACACTTTTGATTTTCAAGATTAGGGTTAACCACCTCCTTATAATATCTTAATTTTCTTTTATCCTTTAATTATTTATCACACCATAGATTCTCCTTAAATTTAGTTTGTACAATATTTTTAATATCATTAGTATTTTGCAGAATAACTTATTTTTTTATTCCCCAATGATTTATCCAAGATTTGGCATCATTGTGCCATCTCTACTTGAGTCGTTGGTGATTTTGACTAGAGTTTGAAGCAATTTTGGAGAGCGTCTTGTCATCCATGTTTTTTATTTGGTTCTTGTACATTAAGTACCTAATCATAATTGTTCTCTCAATGGGGGTAAGGCTAGCTTCTATGAGAAGGATAAGATAGGGTGTATTGCCTTTAATTTTGAGATTATAAGTTATAAAATTATTTTGGATCTGTCTATCTTTCTCCAAGATTCTTGAGAGAAATTGTGCCCCCAAAATTCACATCCATATGAGATAACACGAGTAATAAGAGTCTCAAAGAGGATGTTTTTCTCATTCCATAGCTAACGGTTTGTTAATTTGTAAATATTTTCAAGCCCATAATAAGCTTTTTAGCCTTCATTTATCATTTTCTCAATGATATAGTTCCAATTGAGCTTGTAGTGAATATCAATTCATTCCTTCATGATATTGTTGTGATATGAAAAAGTATCATAGGTTATATTGTTGTATTTAATGATCATAACCTTCATTTTTTTAGTTCTCGCAATCATACTTATACTAGAGCATAAGTCCTTGAGGATTCTAAGTTGCTTACTAAGGTCATAGGGATTCCTTTCCATAAGAACAATCTCATTGGAATAGAGAAGGACGATTATGATCTAGAAAGAGTTTTTCCAACACAACTTGGAACTTCCAAACAATACTCTAACTTGTAAATGTAAATGGAAAAAAAGGTAGGGGATAGGGAACAACATTGTTTGAATCCTATATTGTAGTTAATTTCTTCTGACAAACCCTCATTGCTCCTAAAATTGGGAAAAACGTTCTCATACAACCTTACTGCAACAACTCTCATCCTGGAGGGAACTTTATCTCTTTTAGCATATTCCAAAGGTTGGCTCTAGGAACAGTGTCAAATGTTTTCCTAAATTCAAAGAAACAACAAAGGAGATTACTTTTATTGTCACAAAACTCCTTTGCAATGATCCTAAGTGTTATAAGGTTGTCCACAGTTGAATGATAACCTCTAAAACTGAGCTAAAAAATAGCTCTATTTCTATGGATTTCTAGCCATATGCTTATCATCTTTTTTGTTGCATAAGCTACACAAATGATGAAGAATGTTATTTATGCAATCTTACTTATTATGTCATTAAGTAATTTTTATGCCTTAATCAAATGAAAAGAGTTAACACTTGGTTAAGATGTTACATACAATATTAGAATTATTGCATAATCTTATTGATATCTATATCTCCATACTAAATTAATCCCTTATTACCCATGAGCGGTTGTTGGTTATGATATATAACATTTTTTTGTCACTTGAGAACAATACTTGTCACTATGTTTTAATTGTCATTTTCCTAATTAAATAATATTATTGATATTTAAATAAAGATAAAAAAATTACATTTTGAGTGAAACATAGATGTGAATCACAAACATGATACATCAGTAACATCATATCACGAGGAATGGTCACTCGTATCAATGTCTCACATGATCTCCCTAATGCATGCATGGACCATTATGTGGAAAGCCATAAATGCACATATTTGATCCATCACCTCTGGAAAAAATCTATGATTTGGCCTACATGGCATGTCAAGTATCTACAATTGAGTTTTTTTTGGAGAGGAACTATCCCAACATACATGCCAATATATGAAAAACAACAGAGAACAACAATTAGAAAATTTAAATAAATTGTTTCAATAAATTACATGCCCATTAAATAAGACTAACAATATGTATCTAGATTAATCAAATCATATCAATAATATTGCCTCTAGCATTTGGTGTCTAGGATTAGCTAAATAGGATGTTTACACTTTCTCACTAGTCCAACCTTGCATATGGGTACTGCATAAGACTTAGGGTGTGATCCTCCTCATCGGATAACATCTCAAATACCTCAAGACTGACCTTGCTTGGGAACTCTAGTTGGGTTATCATGGGAAACATCTTAACCCACATGCACATACTCACATTAAAGTCATTGTCCTCGAAGGAAGGTTGTTGAATGTTGGTCAAGTAGCTAAAAAACTCTAAAAAAATAGGAAAAATAAATTAGAATCAAATAGGAAGCCCATCATCCCCTCGGGGGAATCTCAATTGCCATGTGTCGTGATATGAAGTGTTATGTTCGATGAGGTTCCGAGTTCAAATCCCCTCGACTTACCCATGCTTGCAGAAGGGGCATACGTATGGCACCTGGAGGTTATAGTGGTAGTAGTCAGAATTGACCCCATGTCACATGAGTACGAGACTGGCCCAGTTTTCGATTCCGCCAGATACAAAAAAAAGAAGAAGGAAGCCCATCCTCCCATCAAACACAGTACTGCTACAATCTAGAGAAAAAAAAATTGTTGCAAAAAGATATAAAACCACTTAATCAATCCAAGAATCTAAACTAAAAAATATATATAGTGAAACAAATGGAAACTAATACATTTCCCATCATAGGTGTATGGTTCTTCTTTTTCGACCATAATAATGATGCACCTAGCCTCCTTTTCCAAAAATACATCTAAACACAATTGGCCAAAAACAACCTAAAAGTCCCGATGGTCAATTATTTCATCACTAACATATCTCTGAATGTATGTGATTTGAGATTCTCTTACAATTCTAGGTGAGATATCATGGAACTTGGGAAAATATTCCCCTCTCTTAGACAACCAAATAATGAAGTATGTATTCTCGTTCGTGGTTTAGTACCATAGATCAAGATCAACCTTGAATGATCTCAATGGTGAATCAATTGCATAAAAAAAAAACAAATTCCCTTTGATTTATGTAACCTCCTTATAAAACTTAAGGAATCCAAAATTCCTGAAAAAGGAGACACATATATATTATAATAAGGAAAGGGTACAATCCCTCTTCCTCAGTAAAGCCTCCCACTCCTATACAAAATTACATACATGTAAGTTTTTTTTTAATTCTATTGTTATCATCATTATATCTTATTCACATACAAATTTCATTAAGGAGACACATATATAAAACCTTTAAAATTTGTGAATAAATGGCCTTTTTTTATTAAAAATTAAATTATTATTATTTTATTCTGTAAAAAAAACATGTTAAATATACAATGTGCCTTTAAAAACAAAAAGCATCAGTGGTGATGAATAATTTGTGAATAAATGGCCATTTTTTTATTAAAAATTAAATTATTATTATTTTGTTCTATTAAAAAACATGTTAAATATACAATGTGCCTTTAAAAACAAAAAGCATCAGTGGTGATGAATAATACTTATTGCACCATACCTTCGATACACTAACACCTCCTAGTGCACCTTTCATGACATGATGCATTACTCATGATATTTTTTATACTTTGAACTACACTGATAAGTTGGGAAATTTTATTGTTTATCTAAAATTAATGTTTCTTTTATTATGTATAGAGGCATTGGTAATGGTGCATTTGTACATTACATAGAACACTCATTGGTCTCGGTTATTTTTTAACAAAAATTCTTAACGATGTGTTTATAATATCAAGAAGAACTATGAATAATGCCTATAGGTATTATAAAATATATGGAAAAAACACATAATTTTTTATTATTATTTTATGTTTTACTCATGCATTCTATGTCAATTTACACACCACTAGGTTTAAACATTTTATTTTCCTTTCCCTAGTTGGTGCATTTGTAATATCAATAACCGGTATTAATGGCTCTTCTTTATAAGAAAGAGCATCAATTATGCAATTTATTATTAATATTATATTATTTATGTTTTATCGGTGCTCTCAAGGTCAATAA
>JZKD02S2327941.1:342895-355487 GCA_000966675.3 Picea glauca
CAATCTTTTGCAACACCTTATAAGGGCCATAGTACTTTGGTGATAATTTATTATCCTTCTTGGCTTGCTTGAGGGACATCTGTTTGTATGGTTATAGTCTTAAAAACATCCAATCTCCTACTTCAAAACTTCTTTTACTATGATGTTGATCTGCGTGTTGTTTCATGCGATTTTGTGCAATGGTTAGGTTGTCCTTTAATATTTGGAGAACTTGTTTTTGATTCTCGATGTGATATTCCACTACTTGAACCTTAGATTTTTATTTTAGATAAGAAGTGATGGAAGGAGGGTGGTATCCATAGAGTGCCATAAATGGTGTCATCTGTGTTGCAGTATAAAAGGAAGTGTTATACCACCATTCTGCCAAGGGTAACCATTTGAAAGGAAGTGTTATACCACCATTCTTCTCCCTTCTTTCTTTAGGAATTTAGGCCATTGACCCCTCTGAAAGCAACAAATAGGTTTACATCATTAATGGTCATAAGGGTGGCAAAAATAATGTGTAACAATGACTAGTACACGAGATGGAAAAATCTACGGCATGAGAGAGACTAAACGGTGCTAGAGTACAACAAAATATTCCATACCTTACACACAAAGTGGGTATTAAAGACTCCGTGAGGCACATGCTCCTTGTTGATAGTCAAATATTACCATGTTCAACATGAAGGAAGTCACCCGGTCAGGATTCCAATTATATCCTTATCCAGTGTAAATGGCGATTCTGAATGGTTTAGGTCCAATTACCTAAAACTATCTAATCTATTAAATTCAAAATATATACACTTTCTAATCAATTCAAGAGTTTTTACCTTTTATTGTATGACAAAATAACATAGAAATATATACATATTTTAAACTATATACAAAAGAGAAATTAATTCTAGTTGACATAAAAGTTACCTCTATGAAAAAAGATTTTGTTTTCTTTTAAAAAGTGAAAAGTATGTATAATGAAAGTAAAAGAAATTAACTAAATCATAATAAAACTAAAAGAAAAATCTAATTATTGGGCCCAAATTTAAATAGTATATGAATCTATGTAAAATAAATAGTGTTTTAAAGATATAGATCTTCAAAACAAATGTTTAATTATATCAATTGAAAACGAATTATTAAACCCGATTAAATAATTAACACGAACTTATAATCCCAACAATAACTCATATACATATTAATCACCAAAATAATGTATCAAATAAAAAAAAATGATTTAATTTATTAGAAGTAATAAAATTTTGATTTCAAAAAATAAACAACTCGAAAATGGAAATTAACTTCCATAATCATAAACAAATATCCATTTAGAATGGGAAAATAAAAATATTGTTTAATTCCCCAAACTAAGTTAACTAAGTATATAAAAATAAAAAATACTAATTGTTCCATTTTAGAATTCTGTCTAGAAACCAATTTTCTCATTTCCCCACAAGAAAAAAAAGACATAAATTAATAAAATATATATAAAAAAAATGAAATTTGCTACATAATTTGGAATTTTGTAGATACTCTTTTATTAACTAAAATTAATGAAAATGAAAAATAAACTAAAAAATGAAAAAATCATACCAATAACCAAAACATTTTATAATTGAGTGTTATTGGGAATGGTCTTGAAATCGGAATTAACAAAAATATTAACTCCTGGTGAGTTAATGTTAAATACTTCTTTATTTTTATCTTCTTTGAACCCTGAAAGTTGTCTTCTTTGGTCGTCGATCAAATATCTATTCTAAATCAATTATATTATCCTGTAACACTCGAACCACTGAATAATATTTGTCCTTCCAGAAGGAAACCTCCAGATTGGGACCAATTTCATTTCTTTCCTTTTCCTTTTATTTAGAAAGATTTCTAATTGGTTCCTGTGAAGAACAGTGATGTGGGGAAGAGACTTCCTCATTTGTAACCAACTCTTCATCCTCAATTCAGATAGGACAACCAATTTTCGAGGTTTTCCTAGACTTATTTTTTAACATTCTTGAAATTTTTCTTCCTTGCATCTTGTTCATAAAATCCACAAGATTAATGGAATCATCATTTTTTGTGGTAATAGGTGGGTCACATTCATATGAAAGCAAGGAAACTATGGTTTTCTTGGAAGATTTATAAGAATCCTAAGGTGATTCATTGAAAACACATGATTCTGGACTAAGCTTAAACTTATCAGTTTGACTACGAGTAACCCTCACGGTGTTTTTTTGAAGAGAGGAGACATAAGGGTAAGGAAGAACAAAATATTCTATAGGATCTAGGTTTCCTCCTTAGAAAAGTGAGACTATGAACCTGCTTAAGAATTAATCTAAAAGTGATTTATTTTCGCAAACTTTTCCCAAGAATCACCATTTTGTTCTAACTGAAATTCGATCATAATTTTCACAAAACCGTGATGAAATACATTTCTTTATGAACTGAGACTCTTTCTCTAGTAGAAATGTGTCATTTTAGATAATATTTAAGAAAGAAAGTAGGCATGTTTAATTCTTAATCTATGAAGACCATTAAAAGACAAATGTGATAAATAAAGAAAAAGGTTATATCTACCCTCACAGGTGATAAACCCCTTAATAACTACTAACATAAAATGTCATTTTTCTTTAATTAAGGATATGGGCATACCTTTGTAATCATATTTTCATTCGGGAGAAACCATAATTTCAGACCAAGGAATCTCCTTAATTGTTTTGGTTTTATATCAACATTCTCCTTTTAATGGAAATCTAGTGACTCTAGCTATTATTTATTCATATAGTTGTAATTCTATATCCCCGATTTTGGCATGTTCACCATTGAAATTCCATGCAAAATATTTGGTGACCTTCGTGTTATCACCATTAAACATCTGTAGAAAATTTAACCAACCAACCCTTTCAAAAGTTGGAAAATAATATTCCTGAGTTTCAATAAGCTCGATAGTGGGTTCTACTATGGAAATCATTCCCATCTTGACAATTTACAATGCTACAGTTCAGACAAACCTCATAAATGAAAAATAATAGACTCTCACTTGCAAATGAATGAAAACATAGTTTCAATTCTTGAAACAAAACCTTATTTTGAGAAAGAAATACCATAGGTAATAACTCATGAATACGAAGATGCAGTTCAAAGCGATATGTGGATGCGAATCAATGAAATTCGGGAAAGGAGGACTGTTTGTATGCAGGTTGAAAGGACCTTGATTAAATGTTGCATTAACTTGATTTTAATTTATGATGATCGTATCAAGCCTAACTTACCACATCAACATGTTATAGTTCGTGGGTATCAAAGTTATGGAAGGCTAGGTAGGATTTCATAGATTATGATCGATCAATGTTTATAGCATTGTTTTTATTTTTTAAGCAACAATAGATCAAGAAACTGTAGCTTGTCAAATATTGTAGCTCATTGGAAAGTATGTAAATGAGAAAAACTATAAGAAATATGTGAAATGGAAAAAAAATGAAAACCAACATTGAAATCAAAACCTTTGAGAAAAATTCAATAAATAAAATATCATTAATGTCTAAATGAAAAACTCAAAGAAGTTAGGAGTATGTCCAAAATTTTCAAAATTGAAAACATTGTTTAAGTAAAATATAATTTTATTTTTCAAAAATGAAGAAAGAAAGGTCCCAAATTTTATTTATAATACATAATTTGGGAGGTTGTTGTATTCTGCAACACTCTTAAAGTACCGCAATGGCCTACATAGGTACATCCAAATAAACATGGAGTTCCTAGACATCTCGTCACTGGGAGCTTCTTACCGATATGCTATCAAAATTGAGAAAACTTTTAAGAAAATGAATAAGTTGGATTTCAGCTCTGTCAACCCATCACAGTAGAAGAAAGGTAAAGGTATCCCTAACTCCCAAAGAAAAGGATAGAGAAAGTATTTTTGTCCCCAGGGAAACCATTCCAAGCCACCAACAAAGAAGGGTAACAGGAAGTTGAAGAAGGACATTGGAAAGTGGTGTGAATTCCAAAACATACCTTGGCACAACACTGATGAATTTCAGTCCAAAAAGTCATTGTTGGTTGATATCAAAGCCTCAGATTCGGATGATAATTTAGAATCTGATTTGTATCCAAATAAGGGAAAACAAGTCATTAGCATAGAACCCATTGTCACTATTGCTACCATAAAAGTCTAGCTAGAGGAACCAAAGGAGCCTGAAGAAGGGGAGTGCCTCTCCCACTTATAGATGTGGGTGAAGGGGAAAACCAATCCATTTTATTATTAACAACAATATCCAAAATAACCTAATCTTAACAGAGTTCATTAAGAGGTTTAACCTAACAATGATGTTGCATCCTCAACCGTACACCATTGGGTGGCTCAACCAAGGATGAGACATTCATGTCAACTAGTAATTCCACCTACACCGCAACATCAAATTGATCTGAATTGGATCCTCATCGAAAACATTTTGTAAAACTGTAATAAACTTGTGTTCATTATTTTTATTCTATTTTTTCTTTTTTGGGAGAAATGGGAAGAGGAAATGAACCATGTGATGATTTTCCTTCCAAAGGAGGTGCGATAAAATAATGAACGGTGTAGCAAAGATGGACACTATGGGGAGATGCAAGGATAAACAGGGAAGGACAGTAGAAGAATTTATAGCTTGAGGAGGGTAGCTTGCATGAGGTTGTGTGAACAAAGGATTTACTGTGTCTATTCACTCTATGTGAAGGTGTGTCTGAGCCATGGGTTGCTATAATTTTTTTTTAACAATGAATACCAATACACTGTGCGTTTGTATATCTCACCCATTTCTAATTTATGTTGAGAATAATAAAAGTCCCATTTAAATGTTTATATCTCTGATTTAATGAATTTTTTTCTTTGGGTATTTTTCCTATGAGTTACATTCTTTGTTGAAGTATATTTTCATCCTCTAACACCTCCTCACACAATTTATTATTGGCTAGGTTTTTTTCTTTTGGCCACTAGATGTACACATCATTTTGTTTCTCACTTGATGTTTTATCCTTTTCCTAGGCATATTTTTTACTACCTTGGAAAATTCAGAGATCCTTGGGTGAATTTAGGGACCCTTGTGCATGTTTTCCTCAACTTGATCATTTTGAGTATTTCCCGGGAGAATTCAAAGACCCATGGGCCTATTATTTACTACCTAGGTGAATTCAAACAACGTTCAATGTTTTTTCTACTACTTGGGTGAATTTAGAAATCCCATAGGTTTTTATTTGATGTTGTGTGCCTAAAATCACCCCTGGTCATTTTTATCTGATGTTGAGTGCCTAAAATCACCCTAGTAATTTTTCTCGATTGAAAGATGACTATATTTGTCCATTGAGAATATTTCCTCATTGTTGGGATGTGTAAAAGAGTCTTTGGTCAAATGGTGTGAGTTTACAGGGAGTTGTGGGATTTTAAATAGTCTAGTTTCTTAAAATTAACACCTCAACGTCACCTCCATGTTTCATTTAATTTTAAGATTGTATATTGATTACTATTGAATGATGATAAGTGCAATAAATTCATTCAACATATGTGTTGATGAGACAAATAGGAAATAGGCCCATTGTTTACTGATCAAATGGTTTTAGAGTAGGTTTTCCAAAGACCTTGAAGAAGCTTCCATGGGAAAATATTTGAATAGAGAGAAGTTGGAAGAGTTGAGAGACTTCAATATGAAGATCCAAGAAGAAATTTGGTATTGGAGGCATAGAGAAGATGAGTCAGAGAAAGAGCTTTCAAAGTTCCACAAATCCTTCACTACCATGAGGGAATAATTATACAAGCACAGATTGTAGTTGTTGTAGTTGGGGGATAAATCTATTGAGATAGATAATTGGCAATAGGATATGTTCAATGAGGTCACAACTCACCTATACCATGACTTGGTAGCAAATTAAGAGGCCTTGAAGAAGCCAGAAGTAGTTTTCCAAGAGACCAAGATAGCCCCTTCCATTACCATTGTCGAAGCTAATGCCATGACAAAGGAAAAAATGGTAAACGCATTTTCCAATAGCCTTGGTGACTTTGAGAAGAACACTAGAGGAACTGGTTCCAACCTCATAAGGCAAATGGTCTATGATATCCAAGGGCTAGGAAAAGAAGGCCAAGGGATTTTGATTCTCATTCTAGCTTAACATAGGCCCAAACATGAAGGCCTAGGGTTCTGTGGAAAATAAGCTAGAACAAGTGAAACTCAAACCATTTTCATCAAGGAAATAGGAACTGGAAAATAATCCATTTGTAGTAAGCCACTCAAATTTTCTTGTAGAAGCATGGAAGAGGGCAAAAAAGAGATGATTATTCCATCTAGATTTGCTCCAATTCTTGGGGGACCAAGAAATCAAGCTAGCAAGCATCATCAAAGACCCAAAAGCTATGGCTTAGTTTGTTTATGTTTCAAGAAAAGGGGTCATAATGATAGATATTGTTTTCACTCTAGAAGGCCAAGAATCCCATGGAAAAACTATTGCATGTATTGCAAATTGATTGGACATTTAGAGGCCAAATGTTGGAGGCTTCACCTAGAATGACATCCAAAGAATCGAATAGCCAAGAAGAAATCATGGAGAGTAAAGGTAAAGGGGAAAGATGATTTGTTGGAACCTGAAGACTAAGGAGAAGTGGCTTTTGGATGACCTATTGTAGCAGTGAATATCATCCATAGCCATGAGAAGGAAAATAGGGTTATGCCAAAGGAAACTCCTACTCAGTTCTTATTTTCCATCCTACAACAAAGGAATACTTTCTTCAATATTTCTTGGAGTCTCCTTGATGATAGGATAAGAATAAAATTGAAGGAGTTGAAGCTTTTGGGAACTAAAAGCATGCAAATAGGGAGGTTTGGTTTGAATTGGATCCTCACCCAATTTTTTTTGTAAAATAATAATAAAATTGTAATTATTACTTTTATTCTATTTTGTCTTTTCTTGGAAAAATGGAAAGTGGAAAAGAACCATGTGACAGTCGGCCTTCTGAAGGTACCACATTAAAATAATGAAGGTTGTACAAAAGAGGGAAATCGTGGGTAGATGCAAGGAGACAAAGGAAAGGATAGTAGAATAAGTTAGAGCTCGTAGAGGGTATCCTGCTTGGGGTTGAGTGGATGAAGGAGTTAATGTGTTTGTTCAATCTAAGAGAAGGTGTCTCTAATCCATGGCCTGCTACAATTTTTCTTTTCATAGTGAGTAACAATACACAAATTCAGTGTATAGTTCACCCATTTGTAATTTCTCCCAATCATAATAAATTTCCCAATTAAATGTTGATATATATGAGTTAATGCATTTTTTTCTTTGGGTATTTTTTATGTGAGTTATATTGATCTATAATTTTTTTTTTGAAGTATGTTTTAAGACTGTAACAACCGTTCACATAATTTATTGTTAGTTGGGTGTTTTTCCTTTCCCATTGGATGTACAAATCGTTTTTTTCTCACTGGATGTTTAATCCTTTTCCTGGGTGTGTTGTTTATTGCGTGGACAAATTTAGATATCCTTCGGTGAATTTAGAGACCCTCAAGTTGTAATACCCTTGTTTCCCCCAATTTGTAAATATAACTATAATTGGCCAAGAGACTATGGCGGACTAAATATGTGTGAATGTTTGATTTGATGAACCCTTGTATAAAAGGGTCAATGTATGAATTTATGTTATTAATAGAATTTGAATATGTGTTGCACAACTGTTGAAAGGGGGAAAGTTTTCCAAGATAGACCATGGATTCTATGAGAGAGATGGTGAAGGGAAACCAGGTATGGTTGATATGACCCTCACTAGACTAGTACCTACTGGGTGTAATTTCTCAACATTCCTCTGACCCATAAATGAATTACCAGTCAGGTTGCTAGTTGGAAGTCCATCCTCAAGAGTTAATGAGGAGATGGGGTAGGGTACTCATATGTAAGGCTCAATTCAGGACTGGCCAAGAATTGGGATTTAGACCAATGCAACCTTTCTAAGGAAGGAAATAAAGGAGGTAATCTGGGGACAAAGACAGATTTGTGAGATAACAAACTAGAGAAAACACTCTCCCTAGAAGAGTAGTGAATATACTTTGATTCTGAAGTTGAGAGAAAAGATGAGAAGAAATATTGTTTTGGTTGTAAGAATCCTAGGTAAAGGCTTCCACTACAGGCTGATAAACGAAGTTGATGAGTGACTGAGGAATTACTCATGCAAAACTCCTTGCTTGGAGTAGAGAAAACCAGACACCCAGTTCTTGTGGGAGAAGGAGAGTAACCTTCGTCCCTAGTTGTTGTGGAGCAAAGAGAAATAATATCTCTCACAACATCATGGTCTAGCTTGGGGATGGCCAATGTTAAATCTAGTAGGAGTAGTTGTGCCTATGGTTTCGAGGAAACAAGCACCCCTTTCATTATTTTCTTCACAATTTCTAGTTTTGATAAATATTTTCATACTTTTCGTATTATATTGAATGTTATGATGAAATGTCTATGTTTATGGTTGAGTCTTGAAGTATTTGGAAAATTATTAGATAGGATCTTTTTCTTCTGTAAACTACTATATTTTGTGACTTTCAATTTATCTCAGTTTTCTCCTAGGTAGTTATGGAATGGGAATATGCAGGAGGATTGGGGTAGGATCGACTAAAATGTATAAGTCCTATCAATTCCTTGAAGTTACCTAAGAGGAAATGTCAAAGTTAAAATCTGGTGGGAGAAGGGTGTTTTTACTTTAGACTATTCACCCATTTCACCAAGGGCTCATGCCGATATTGTTAAACCATTTTTTGCTAAAGGATTAGCACTTAGCCCCTAGAATTTCCAAAGTATCCATGTGACCAGGGCCTAGGAACCCTGCACTATCCCGAAAGGAGATATCCATTTCGGTTTCAGGACTTCGGGACTTGTGACTCCACAATCCTTGAAAGTGGTAAAAGGATGAAGTCACGAATCTATGTGGGTTTTCAATCTGGGGATCCAATAGGGATTTCTCTCAATCATTAGATCTGTGGCATTAAGCGCTTTAGAGAAGTTCTACCTCGGGAGAATAGGAGTAGTATAGCGTCGAAACTCCCAAACACTGGAGTCATGGTGTAAATATGAATTTTTAAAAAGGAAGGGACATGTGTCCATAGATCAATGATCATCTGAGAGTGTGGGTATTCTATGATATAGGGATGCATGAGTTTCTCCAGAGCTCTAAAAGCCAGATTAAATCCTGGTTGTAGAGGCTAGGTACATGTGGTGATAGATTTGACGTGGTCTAGAGGGAAAGCCGAGAGATACATGCCAAAATCATGAAATGTCAAACTGCTGAAGTAACCAATATTGTCAGATAAACGGGTATGTGGAAAGCGATCTTGTGGTCAGGAGACTTCATACTTCGAAGGATTTTGGCCTAGGATTTTTAAGGTGTGAAAATCGGTGAAGTCGAGAATGTCGGAGTAAATCTCGACTGTTGGTCGAAGAGGACACATGGCACAAGATCTAAGATTCTAGAGACCTAGCTCTTCAAGGGATTTGCATCAAGAGGATTTTGCAAGCGTCGAAGCCCGGAGCCGCGAAGTGATGAGAACCATAGATCTATGGATCTACGTGGAATCTTGTGGACCGTTAGAATCAAGTACCGAGAAGTTATTAGTCTATGATGGCATGGCTTGATGACATCATTCGATATGATGTGGACCTGCATTACGAGTGCCACATGTCACCTAGTTTTGGACGATTCACATACCCATTGTTTCTATTAGAGAATGACATGTGTCACCCCCTATCGAGGACACGTGTCACCCCTTGAATCTCTCCGCATGTCGATTCTTGGTTCATGCCTACCTAACCATTGTGGCTAGTGACATATATGAGACTTCGGGAGTTTGGGTAACTTTAGGAGTTCAGGGATTTTGGGGCATGTTATAATTTAGGAATGACCAACACAAAACGTCGATCGTCGATCGTCGAAGGGCTAAGGTCATGTGGCGAGATATGGGAATTTCATGAGTTTGGTCATAGTATGGTAAAAATAAATATTCAATGAGAATCATCAATCACCGAAGGCCGAAATTCTAATGACGATAGTCGATCATTGAATGTCAAACACTGAAGGGATAGGGGCACATGGAAAGATTATGGGACTTCGGGGATTAGGATATAGGAATGTTCAACGGAAAATATTGAAGCTCCCTTTTTAACCTTAGATCTCGATGGAGGGTGTGGATCGTTTATCCCCTCTACTTCTCGATGATCTGAGAATTTAAAAACACTTTGGAACTCCCAAAGTTTGGGAACCTCCGAAGTGTCGAAACCTTTGCTAACGTAGGCTCTTAGCTCCCTATTTTCAGCCTAAGGTCACGAGGACGACCCTGCTAGTTGGTTCAAGTGCATAGTGAGAGAAGCAAATTTTGGGGAAGTTGATTAGAGGTTTTTTCTTAAGTAAGGGATCGAAAATGAACCAAAGAAAGAAAAAATTTGATGCCCCACCCCTAGAAAGGCTATTTAGGGTTTGGGTGTGTTACAAATTGGTATTAGAGCATGGAAAAACCACTTGGCCTTCTTGGGCTCATGCACACGTCGCATACAAATATTATTAGAGAAATTAAGGGGTAACTCCCTACCTTACCCCCCTTCTAAAAGAAACTTGTCTAAACCTATACTAAAGAGAGGAATGCCACCTTCTATTGTTGATAGATGTTTTGGAAGTCTGCAGTCTAGATTGCTAATGTTTCTTAAATAAAGAACTGACTTCACCTTGCAATGATATGTGTTTTTCATGAATTGGTAGATTAGTAACTAACAAAAAATGTTTTATCTGCACTCAAGCACTCAATGAACAACAATAGAACTACAACATAAAGGATGGTGACACATCAGGAGTTCAGGGAGATCTCCCACAATAGAGAGGAAGAATATGATGAAATAAGGGTGGTAGAAACCCCTCCAAATTTGGCTGAAACTATGAGAAGCCTCATGGAATAACTACAGAGTTATAAGGATGAAAATGAAAGGAGAATAAATGAGTAGGAAAAATAGATAGAAATTAAAATAGTCCTCCTGCAAAGTCTGTCATATATACAAGTACAATTGCAACATGGTCCAACTGCCAATCATGTGGACAAGAATCATAATAGGAAAAATCCAAGTCCACCTGAGATACATAAGCATAGTCCTGAAAGTGGCCACACTAGGAGGAACACCTCAAAGAAGGCCCAACATGTAGCCAAGATACATTCGATGGAAGATTACTCTGATGAGGACACTGACAACTCCAAGGAATCGTCTAGTGGTAAAACTAGTTCCCACTCTCAGAAAAGAGGAAAGAAGATAAAACACTCCAAAGGTCATGACCCCGAAGAATTCAATAAAGCCAAACAAGCCACCTTCGATGGAGAGATTAAGAAGGGGGAAGAAGCATAAGTTTTTCTACTTATCTTGAAGAAGTACTTTAGAGTCCATGACTAATCTGAAAACTTAAAGACTGAGATAGCCATTTTCAACCTAAATGGAAAAGCCTCCATTTGGTGGGAAGACCTTAGGAATGTGAAAGGAGTCCATGAGAAGGACTTGTCATAGAAACAATTTGAGAAACACTTCAAGAAGAAGTACCTATCAAAAGATTACTTTGATGGGAATACCAAGGAGTTCTATGAACTCAAGCTGGGACAACTCACCATAGATGAGTATATCAACAAATTTATCAATCTAATGAGGTATGTGCCCTACATAAAAGATGAAAAGGTAAAGATGAAATGAATTATTAGTGGCTTACCTCAGTCCTACCAGGACATAATTGATTTTGATGAGATAAAGACCTTAGAAGATACTGTTCGAAAAGAAAGGTATTTCTATGAGAAATTCAAGAGTAAGATAGAACCCCATGAAGACTGGAAGAAGAAAAACAATTCAGGATTCAAGAAGAAGTGGTTTAAACCATGGAAATTTAAGAACCATGCTAAGAGCTCTAGGATGAGCCTTCCTACCAAAAGTGTGTATCAACAAAAATTTCCATCCCAGAGTGGAAATAAACCATTAAGAGCAACTCCAAGTAAGATTGATAACAGGAAGAGATAAACCTTGAATTGTTGGGGTTGTGGAGAGGAACATCTGTTGAGGGACTATCTACATAGGCAACATAACCCTGGGAGGGTCTACAACATCCAAGAGGCTACCAGAGTCAATGATGTGTCTAGGAACCTGCCACAAATTTATGCAACCTTGGATAATAGACTAGATGACCACCGAGATTCAGTGGTGGAGATGGAAGGTATGATTTCCAACCATCATGTTTCCATTTTAATTGACCCTGGTTCTATTTTGAGTTATGTTGACCCTCAAACTGTTAAGAAATGTAAATTGAAACAAGTTAAACATGTTAAATCATGGTTGGTACAACTAGCCATTGGAACCAAAAGGAAAGTAACAAAGGTCATACTAGCATGCCAATTTGTCATGGTTTGGTTTCCCACTCAAGAAAACCTAAACATACTTCCTCTAGGATCAGGGATGATTTTAAGGATGGAAATTTATTTTAAAATGTAGAAACCTTGACGAATCTTACTAATCTTTCATATGCCAACTATAAATGATTGGCGATATTTTTGTAAAAATATTCAAATTTATAAGGATTTTATATAGTTTTTATAAAATTTTGGCGATTTTTAAG
>JZKD02S2327941.1:355537-366242 GCA_000966675.3 Picea glauca
ATAATTTTATCCTATAGAATTTGGGAGAATCATTTTTAAAATAGTGAATCTCATTTTTGGAAAAACCATGGAAAATTAGCCCATGAGCGAAATTTAGCCCCTAAAATCATCCCTGTCTAGGATCTTATGACTTGTTGATTGGCATGGATTGGTTGGCTTCCCAAAAAACTAACTTGGACTATTATAGTCAAACTTTGGAGTGTGAAAATGAAGAAGGAAGGAGGGTAACCCTACAAGGGATTCAAAAGCTTGTCTCAGTGAGAAAAATATCAACCCTTCAAGTGAAGAAGTATTGCAGAAAGGGATCTCCCTTATATGGAATCCAAGTACTAAACTTGGTTAAGAATGACAAACCCAACCTAGATAACCATACCATATTGAGAGAATATAAATGTGTATTCCCATAATAGGTACCAGGTATACCTCCAAGAAGGGATACTTAATTTTCAATAGAACTTGTACCGGGAATAGTACCAATGTCTATAACACACTATAAAATGAGTGCACCAGATCTAGTTGAGATCAAAATCTAGTTGAAGGAGATGTGGGACAAAGGACACATAGGACCTAGTGTGTCTCCATGGGGAGCACTAGCCTTGTTTGTGAAAAATAAATATGGCACACTCAGACTGTGCATAGATTATAGATACCTCAATATGATGACCATCAAGAATAAGTATCCCTTGCCAAAGATTGATGACTTGTTTAACCAATTAAGGGGTGCTACCATATTCTCCAAGATTGAATTGAGGTTTGGATACCATCAGGTCCGAATTAAAGATGAAGATATCCACAAGGCATCCTTTAAGACAAGATATGGTCACTATCAATTTGTGGTGGTGCCATTTGGGCTTACCAATGCACCAGCCACTTTTATGTGATTAATGAATAATGTATTCAGAAATTTATTGGATACGTTTGTATTGGTTTTCATTGATGATATCCTAATATATTCCAAGAATAGATAAGACCATGAAGAACATCTCAAGCTAGTACTCCAAGTGATAAGGGAACATGCTCTCTATGTTAAACTTAGTAAGTGTGACTTTTTACAGAAACTAGTCCATTACTTAGGCCATGTTATTTATGAGGAAGGAGTGGCAGTTGATCCTGAAAATATTAAATCCATCATGGATTGGCCTACCCCAAAGGATGTATCTGATATTAGATCGTTTATGGGTCTAGAAGGATACTTTAGGAGATTCATAAAACTATTCTCCAAGATTGGTTTCCCAATAACCTTTGTTCATAAAAAGGGGTTTAAATTCATTTGGACATCAGAATGCGAAGAAATATTTCAAGATTTGAAATACCTTCTAACCAATGCACCTATGCTAAATATTACAGACCCAAACAAGACTTCCTTGTGTGTACATATGCATACAAGGAAGGACTTGAAGGAGTCCTTATGCAAGAAGGATATGTGATTTTCTACGAGTCCAGAAAACTGAATGAGCATGAAGTCAATTATGTGACCCGTGATATGGAATTGGCTTCCATAGTGCATTCTCTAAAAATGTGGAGGCATTAACTCTTAGGTAGAAGATTTGTACTTATGACATACCATAGTGGATTGAGGTATTTTTTTTACCAACCAAAACTCAATGTGAGACAAGCTAGGTGGATGGCTCTTCTTAGTGAGTTTGATTTTAAAATCAAACATATCAAAGGAAAGGAGAATAGGGTGGTCGATGCCTTTAGTAGAAGTGTGAAAGTAGTTTACTTGGAAGTTGTAAGTGCCAATGAATCAGACATCAAAGAGAGGGTCAAAACTGCACAAGAGACAGATGCATTTTTCAAGACTGTGACATCATACCTAAAGAAAGAGCCCACGGGGATGAAGTATGAAGGTTATCAGATGCTTAATGACGACCTACTGACTTACAAGGGAATATTATACATTCCAAATTATGATGACTTGAAGAGGTTCATAATGGATGAACTACATAAAATACCATATATTGGCCATCCTAGTTATCATAAAATGATCACGGCCACCAGGAAACAATTCTATTGACCTAGAATGAAAAAGGACATAGTTTATTACTCAGCTAAGTGTCTATAATGTCATCAAGTCAAGGAAGAGCGCTGACACCCAACAGGGTTGTTGCAACCCCTACCAATTCCCAAATGGAAATGGGAAACCTTCTCCATGGATTTCATCACAGGATTACCAAGATCAACCAAACATAACGATGCCATCATGGTGGTTGAGGAAAAACTGAGTAAGGTTGCTCACTTCATACCTGTCAAGTCAACTTGCAAGGAAATAGATATTGCCAACATCTTCATGAAAGAGATATTCAAACTACATGGCATGCCTAAGGAAATTATATCCGATATAGATAAAAAGTTCACTTCAAACTTTTGGAAATATATGTTTGTTGGTTTCGAAACAAAATTGCTCTTTAGTACAACTTATCACCCTTGGAATGATGGGAAGACAAAGAGGGTAAACCAAGTATTATAAGACATGTTGAGGATGCATGTAATGCATCAACCCAAGAAATGGGAGGAATACCTACCACTGGTAGAATTTGCTTACAACAATGGCTATCAAAAGTCATAAAAAATGAGTCCTTTTGAATTCCTCTAGTGAAGGAAATGAAACATTACAATCAACTAGAACAACCCAGTAGAAAGAGTTACAATCAGGCTAGATATGCTAAAGGAAATGGAACAACAAGTGATTCAGATTAGGAAAAATATAAGGATAGCCCATGATAAACAAAAGAGCCATGCAAACCTGAAAAGGACTCTGAGAGAGCTCAAACCAGGGGATCATGTGTATCTCTGATTTAGACCAAGGAGAAGATCCTTGAGAATGGGAGTTTTTTCCAAGATGGAACCTCGGTATTGTGGACCCTTTGATGTTTTGGATAGAGTGGGACCAGTAGCCTATTGGCTATCACTTCCTCCCACAAGGAAGGATAATAATTTTTTCCATGTTTCTTTATTAAAGAGGTATGTACATGATTCTAATCATATTATTGACTGGTCTATTATTTAGATGGAACCCAAGGGAGAATTCTTGCTAGAACCTCAATGCATAATAGACAAGAAGGAAACCCCACTCAAGAAAAAAAACAATGCACAGGTCAAGGTGTAGTGAAAACACTTTGGCCCAGATGAGGCTACATGGGAAATAGAGGATTCCATCATACATGCATATCCATTTTTGTTTATTTATGTACATACAGAGCACATCGACAGATAGAACATCGAGATTGATGTTCCTTTAAGGGGGAGGCGATTGTAAAACCCCTGTTTCCTCCAGTTTGTAAATATAAATATAATTGGCCAAGAGACTATGGCAGACTAAGTGCATATCCACACAATAAGTTAAGCACCACCCACCTCACTAACACCACTCACTCGTTCACATCGTGTGTGGATGTTTGATTTGATGAACCCTTGTATAAAAGGGTCAATGTATGAATTGATGTTATTAATAGAATTTGAATATCTGTTGCACAAGTGCCGAAAGGGGGAAAGTTTTCCAAGATAGACCATGGATGCTATGAGAGAGATGGTGAAGGGAAACCAAGTATGTTTGATATGACCCTCACCAGACCAATACCTACTGGGTGTAATTACTCAACAGTCCTCTGACCTAGAAATGAATTACTAGTCAGGATGGTAGTTGGAAGGCCATCCTCAAGAGTTAATGAGGAGATGGAGCAAGGTACCCATCTGTAAGGCTTCTAGGCCTGACCACGAATTGGGATTCAGATCCACACAACCTTGTTGAGGAAGGAAACAAAGGATGTAATTTTAGGACAAAGACAGATCTGCGAGACAACAAAGTAGACAAAACACTCTCCCAACAAGAGTAGTGAATATACTTTGATTCTGAAGTTGAGAGGAAATAAGAGAAGAAAGCTTGTTTTGGTTGTAAGAAGCCTAGGGCAGGTTTTTCTCTACAAGATGCTAAATGAGGTTGACGAGTGACTAAGGAAGTACTTGTGTAGACATTCTAGCTTGGAGTAGAAAAAACCAGACACCGAGTTCCTATGGGAGAAGGAGACTAACCTTCTTCCCTGACTGTTGTGGAGAAAAGAGAAATAATCTCTCTCAGAGCATCATGGTATAGCTCGAGGTTTTCCAATGGTAAATCAAGTAGGAGTGGATGTGCCTATGGTTGGGAAGAAATAGGAACCCCTATCAACAATTGCTTCATGATTTCTAGTTCTAATAAGTATTTTTATACTCTGTGTATTATATTGAATGTGCTGATGAAATGTATGTGTTTATGGTTGAGTCTTGAAGTATTTGGATAGTTATTAGATAGGATATTTTTCTTTTGTAACCTACTATATTTCACGGCTTTCAATTTATCTCATTTTTTCTTCAAGATAGTTTTGGAATGGGAATCAAAAAGAGAGTCGTGGTAGGATCGACTGAAATACTTAAGTCCTGTCAATCACTTGAATTTACCTTAGTGGGAATGTCAAACTTCAAGATCGGGTGGGAGAACGGTGTTTTTCCTTTAGACTGTTCACCCATTTGACCGAGGGCCCATGCCCATGTTCTTAAACCCTTTGCTTCTAAAGGATTAGTGCTTATCCCCTAGAATTTTCAAAGTCTCCATGTGACCAAGGCCTAGTAACCATGCGCCAGCCCGAAAGGCGGTAGTCATTTCGACTTTGGGACTTCAGGAATTGTGACTTCACAATACGTGAAAGTAGTCAAAGGCCAAAGTCATGAATCGACAAGGGTCGTTGATCTAGGGATCTAGTAGGGATGTCTCTCAGTCGTTAGATCAGATATATGAAGGATGGTGTTAAGCGTTTCAATGAATTTCTACATCCGAAGAATAGGAGTAGTATCGCATCGAAACTCCCAAATGTTGGAGTCGTGGAGTAAATATGGACTATTGAAAAGGAAGGGACATGTGTCCATAGATCAACGATCATCTGGGAGTCCAGGTATTCTACGATATAGGGACGCATGAGTTTCCCCGAAGCTCTACAAGTCGGAGTAAATCCTGTCCGTAGAGGCTAGGTACACGTGGTTATAGATCTAACGTGGTCCAAAGGGAAATCTGAGAGATACACCCCGAACTCCTAAAATGTCGACCTGTTGAAGGAACCAAGACCGTCAGATGAATGGGTACATGGCAAGCGATCCTGTGGTCTGGAGACTTCGTACTCCAGAGGATTTTGGCCAAGGATTTTCAAGGTGTGAAAACCACCAAAGTCTCAAATGTCGGATTAAATCTTTATCATTGGTAGAAGAGGACACATGGCACAAGATCCAAGAGTCCAGAGACCTAGCTCTATGAGGGATTTTCTCCAAGAGGATTGGACAAGCACCGAAGTCGAGAGCCACAAAGTAATGAGAACCGTAGATCTATGGATCTATGGATCTACATTGATCTAGGTGGATATTGGTGGCCACCCGCCTATTCCACTTGGACCCCCATAATTGTTTCTTTCAGTTTTTTAGTTTCCTTAATTGTAGCACAATTTACTATTTTTGGCAGTTTTTCGGGTCATGAACTTTCAAAGTCGTTTTGAGGCCCTAAACGACGTTTTTTGGGCATCTACTAGCTGGAAAATATTACCATGATATTTTCTACCAGCAATTGTATTCCTCGAATAGATATTTCTAACAATGTATCATGTGCATCAAACAGAGATAGTATGCCAAATTTACGACCCCGAGAAATTGAGGTACCAATTTACCCCAACGGGGCCCATATTCTAGCGTTTCATCTCCTAGGGTTAGGTTTTTTGGATGTTTAGGGTTTCCATTGTTTCTCAATAATATATAGGCCTTAGAGACTCATTGGAACACAGAGTTCATAGGCTTTTAGCTGCCACATCTCTTCTCAGAGATAAGCTACCAGTGCCCTAGCTAGTTTATTTCTATTCTATCTATAAAGAAATTTCAATTCTTTGATATTAATGTAATGAAGTGTTATTTCCGCTGCATCTTTGTATTCATGGTTATTTGTGTATTATGTTGCATTCCTGCATAAATCTAGATCATACATGGAATCTTGTGGACTGTTATATTGAAGGAGCAAACAATTATCAGTCTATGATGACATATCTTGATGACATCATTCGATGTGATGTGGACCCACATTACGAGTGTCATGTGTCACCCAATTTTGGACGATTCACATACCCATTGTGTCGTTTAGAGAATGACACATGTGACCCCCTATCAAGGACATGTGTCACCGCTTAACCCTCACCACGTGTCGGTTCCTGGTTCGTGCCCGCCTGACCAATGCAGATGGTGATGTATACGAAACTCCGAGAGTTCATGGATTTTGGGGCATGCTATAATTTAGGAACAACCAACACAAAATGTCGAACATCGATCGTCGAAGGGTCAAGGCCACATGGAAGGATATTGGGAGTTCAAGATTTTGGGCACAGTATGGTAAAAATAAAGATTCAACAAGAATCGCCAATTGTTGAAGGCTAAAATTCTAACGATGATAGTCGATCACCAAACACCGAACACCAAAGGGCTAGGAGAACATGGAGAGATTACAGGACTTTGGGGATTAGGATATAGGAATTTTCGACACCAAACTTCGAATCCCCCTTTTTAACCGTATATCTCAGTAAAGGGTGTCGACCATTGATCCCCTCCATTGTTCGGTGATATGATAATTTGACAATACTTTGGAACTCCCGAAGTCTGGGATCCTTCGAACTACTTAAACCTTTGCTAACACATGATCTTAGCTCCCGGTTTTTAGCCTGAGGTCATGAGGAAGACCTTGCTAGTTGGTTCAAGCACACAATGAGAGATGAAAGTTTTGGGGAAGTTGATTAGAGGGTTTTAATTAAGCAAGGGACCAAAAAAGAACCAGGGAAAGCGAAAATTTGATGCCCCACCCCTAGAAAGGCTATTTAAGGGTTGGGTGTGTTACATAAGTGTGTTCTCCTCTTCTTTAGCATTTTGTGTATTGTCTAGGTGAATTAGAGACCCTTGGGCCTATTTTTTACTAACTAGGTGAGTTCAAAGACCCTTGGTAATTTTGTTTACTACTTGGGAGAATTTAGAAACCCCAGAGCTTTTTATTTGATTTTGTGTACCTAAAATCGGCCCTAGTCATTTTTATTTGATGCCAAGTGCCTAAAATATCCCTAGTATTTTTTCTCCATGATTGGATGACTAAATTTGTCTACTGAGCATCTTTTCTCATTGTTGGGCTGTGTAAAAGAGTCTTTGGTCAGCTGTTGTGAGTTTAGTGGGAGTTTTGGGTTTTAAAATAGTCTAGGTCCTTAACATTAACACCTCCATGTCATGTCCATGTTTCATTTAAATTTAAGCCCGTGCATTGATTACTCTTGACTGCTGAGAAATGCAATAAATTCATTGCACATCCATGTTGATGAGACATACATTGCATAGGCCCATTGTTTATGGATCAGAAACCATTCAAAGACGAGGTATTGTGTGATGTTCCCCCCCTTGAAGTTTTTTATGTTCTTTTAGGACCACCATGTATGTGGAAGCATCATGATATTTATGAATATAGGCCCCATAACTTGTCATTATTACTTTGGGAGGTCAACTCTACTGGGTATTGGATGCAGTCCCAACTATTGCAGTCTCTTTGAACTCCATGAAGTTATGTCAAAAGGTGGTCTCTCAGACTGGGATGTGTTTCCTCTTTATGGTTTGGTTGAAAGGTGAATAGAAGGTCACTACAACTTCCAAATCCTCTGCATGAGTTATCTTTACATAGAAGCAGTAGGCGGAAAATATAGTAGAAGAGAATAATGACATCTTTCCCTCACCTATTGGGGTGCCTTTTCACTATTAAGTAAAGAACTCAATTGATTTGACACTCGGTGCTCCTCTGCCTTATGACCCTATATACAGATGTTCTGTCATTGAGAATGAAGAAATCAAACGCTAGATCCAATAACTAATTTTGAAGGACCACAATGAACCAAGCTCCTCACATTGTGGGAGCCTAATTGTTCTGGTATAGAAGAAGGACAATACATGACATGGAAACTTTATATTGATTACATAGCCCCGAAGAAGATCACAGTAAAAGAATAGTACCCCATTTCATGGATTGATGATCTTATCGAACAATGCAAGGGGGACAAAATTTTCAGTAAGATTGATCTGAAGTCAGGATACCACTAGGTGTCAATTGAACATGTATGGAATACAAACTTCAAGTATAAATAAGGTCTCTTCGATTGGTTGGTCGTGCCTTTCATCTTAACTAATTCTCTAGACACACTCATGCAGATGATGGATGATATATTGTGGCCATTCACAAACTCCTTTTTGATCGCATATCTAGATTACATCCTCATCTTTAAAAAAATCTAGGAGGAACATTTGAAGCACATTCAACAACATGTTCATGACATTTTGTAGAAAACCAATGCCAAGTACAAGAAGAGCCATGCAGTCGAGCACTTTGCCCCTACAGAACTCAATATTGACTACATTGAACAAGATACATTTGACTAGATCATGGACACCAAGATGAAGGGCACCTGCTAGTAGAACATCCAACTCTATTGGGTCATTAAAGCAAGTGAACTGCATCACCAGAGCAAGTGGCTCACGAGGAGTAAGATTTAGCAAAAGTTTCCCCATATAATGGAGGAACTTGTCGGAATGGGGACCATTGATTCCTAAGGGGGGAGAAATGATCAAAGTGGATACCGGTGGCCAGCCACATGTTCCACTAATTTAGAATGGTTCCAAAGATTGGATTTGTTTTACAAGTTTTTGGGATAAAAAAATTCCAATGCCATTTTGAGGCCCTCAACGACATTTTTTTTGGCTTGGCAATTCCTAGAATGTACCCAAAGGTAGATGCTAAGTCAAACATAATATGTACTTCTTAGCTAGACCTTTTGGATAGAGTACCGAGTGCCCCAAAAGGATATCATATGTAAAAGATGTTCCCTTGGGAATTTGACATATCAACTAAACACATTAGGGCTCAAAAACCTTTTGGTGTTTCATCTTCTACGGTAAGGGTTTTGGATGTTTAGGATTTTCTCATTGATGCTTTATTTTTAAAGGCCTTTTTGGCGTATTTATAATCAACTTTGTTGTGAATGAGCATAGTCATCACATCTCTATATTACGAGATAAGATACCACCATTCTAGCTTGCTTGTGTGCTTTTCATTTTATAGTGTTTTTTATTGAAGATAGTAATTAAAAGAATCTTAGTTTAAATGTATTACTATGTTTATTGCAATATCTATCTGTGTTTCCTTATTATATATTTTCCCACATATTGTTCTCAATATAATTCAGATCACAAAGATTGATTGGGATGCTCATAAATGTATGAATTCACCTTATGTTAACTTCAAGTGTACAACACAAATGTTAATGAAAAGATAACAATGCGATAACCTTTAAAGTGAATGAACACCCAACAATTTATTCATCAACAAATAAAATTACATCAAGGGTCCAAAGACAACTAAATAGGTCATATCCAAGCCTCCTCGTCAATACCAAAACAATATATAAAAGAGTGAAGACAACTCTATATAATAGCATTACACCAACATATTTAGAATCATAACCTTATACATGAATTTGAACTACATGAAAGAAAAAAAATGGAAACACAAATATGTCATTAGTCATTTCTCCCTTACTTATAAAAGAAGAACATACTTGGCCTATAAAGGTTTTTATCTCAAGTTGAATTCACCCTCTATAAATGAAATTTGATCTCTTTTATAGAACTCCTCCTCAACCAACTTCCACCAAAATATTATCTAGAAACATCCAAAATGTCATCCACATTTTTCTCCAATAATTTACCAAAAAACATCTCCTAGAAGCCTCCTATGGTAGAGTGCTCTTATAAGGTAGGGAAATTCATGATAAAAAGGGCTTGAATGAGTCATAATGACACACAACCTCTTCAGAATCTAGGTTCTCCTCTACAAATAACTTTCTTTCCTTGTAGTGTTATGGGTCTACATACATCTCCTAGGTCGTTGCTCCCTTAATGGACCTTGTTTTCTATTTAAACAATGTCATAAAATATATAAATCCTCAAATGTGGAGTGCTTTTCTATATTTGTGCACTTGAACTTCTTTTACAATAATATATGCCATGAGATACCTTTACTCTTCCTTGTAGCTAGAGTGTTTCGCTTGAACTATGCCAATTCCTTGATTTGAACCCTTGGAATGGCCTATAAGTCGATTTGTTGTCATGAAATGAAAAGTGGTCTTGTAGATCCCCCTATTTTTAGGCGTGAAAGGGGTCTTTAACTGACTTCAAGACTATCTCTCTTGTAAATATCACTATTTGAGGTGTTGAAAAGGTCTTAAGCCATCGTCAATACTAACCCTCCACATACATAGAAAATGCTTCATGTAATATGTGATATTCCCAATAACACCCTTATGTAGGAAAGCGCTCCTTGAGAAGGTGAAATATACCTAAATATGTGAAAGGGTCTAGATTTTCCACATGAATGGGGCGTTGTGTTAGTTTTCACCCTCATCTTCCACCTTGGGTTGATTCATCATATAAGGAATTCTTTAACTCATCCTTTGGAAAAGAAATCCTTGGAAGGGTGCCTAGTGTCATAGCCTTTTGAATACAATGTCATCAACAACCCCAAGTGTTATCCTTTGTGGTATTGATCTAGCCATGAGAAGTGAATGTAATAATACTTAGGATAAGATCACACCAAAGTGTTCTCCATGATTATGCACTCCTT
>JZKD02S2327941.1:366252-385332 GCA_000966675.3 Picea glauca
AAATAGGTGATACCTAAAATAGTTTCGTATTGCGCAAAGAAAATGAAATAAAGAGGTAAAAGGAAACTTTCTCAAAAATATATGTTATGAAAGACTGTTAAGGGAAATCAAGGTAACATCTTTCAAACAACAATACAAAATGTTAGATAGGAGGATCATTGCTTGGTTTGATAATTTTTGTTTTAAAAATAAGTTGAATGATACACTAAATAAAAAATGGGCAGTTGAAATAAACTATTCCCGAATTTATATGCAAAAGTCAGTCTCGAGTTGTTTCGACCCCCATATTTTTAGTCAATGAATCATTGATTTGTATCCTGTCTATGTTCGGGTCTAACTTTTAGAAAGTCATCGTCTTTCCGAGTTATTGTGAAGGGATAAAAGTATTTCTTTTTAAACCTCAGGGGTTTCGAAACAGATCTTGATAGGAAAGTTGGTCTTCACAACTACTTAATCTCCTGCTAAGCAAAGGAACGTTTAGAGCGATCCTAACTTTCCTAGGTTTTTCAACAGTTTCAGAAGAATCAAAGCTTGCTCGAATAGGATGCCCGTTAAAAATTTATTATTTTCGCTTGTCTCCCTAAGAACGAAGGTGTTGTGAAAATCAAAGAAAGATTGATACCGAGTAATCAAAATAAGTTGACAGACCTCTGATACAAAATATTACACAGATATCAGCCCTGAGACAAACCGATTTCCCCCATCTTCGTGCTTTAAAAGTAAATTATAAGACAGGTGGTGAAAGGAAATTCAGAAATGATTGCCCCCACCTAGTCCATGAAGACGATGAAAGGAAATTCATAAATGATTTCCCTCGTCTCAGCATTTAAACGCATAAATATTTTCCGAAGTGGTGAAAGGAAATTCAGTGAAAGGGGCTAGACAACTTCACCGGGGTATTGAACAGGCTCGCTGGCAGTGAACCAATGTATGAGATATCTGTAAGGCTGTTATACATGAATATCACTCTACTCTGGTAACCAATGCTTTCTAAAAACCTGATCAACACCCCAAATTCAGATGAGACTTCCCGATTTAAAAATATATAATATCATTCTTTTGATGGAAGCTGAGAATCACAAGATCTGTTGAATCTCCTAGGGTCGTTTTGACTGTCTTAAAACATCCCCAAAGTTAGTAGTGGGAAAGGGAAAATTGTGAAAGGGACTACAGTCGTGTTTGGAAAGAGTATCTGAGTTCGAAAAAACTTCTCGAGGTAAAAAACGAAGTCTTTTCCCCCCTTCTATCCTTTTCCTTGAATTTTTTCCGCTTGTTTTAGCTTATGACTCCATTTACCTAGTATTGGCACGTGGTATAATATTCTTCCCGCCTCACAGGAAGGCGGGATCCCTAGTTGGAGCCTATGTTGGAGCCGCCCTAGTTTTTTATTTTTTACCCTTCACATTTTTCAATTTTTGAGACTTGAAATCTAAAGATGGTCTTTTGATTTCCCCCCCAGAGACTTTGAAAACTCTGCAACTTTATTACATAAACAACGATGATTTTATACTCTCAAAGCAAATCCACTTTCGTAAGAATGTCACTCTTTTTTTCTTACTTCGGGTTCTCGCAAGTCAGACTACTATCACTCATGAATTCACATGTCTGGAGTCGCGAAACGACGAACTCGTTTTAAATTTTCACTCAAGATAGTAACCAGGGTCAAATCTTTTAACTCAGTGATTAGACGTCGTTGGGGTTTCGCGCCTCGGCATTCGCCAAATTTGATTTTTTGTTTTTATAGCTCCGAGAGCCGAGAACACGAGGTTCTTTCGGGATAACCCTGGTCAAGGATTGTAGGCACTAAAAGGCTAACCATGGTTAATCTGTCCTCGTCGTTTCGCCACTCGACATTATCTTTTAGAAAGTTACGGCTTCCAAAACCTTGACTCACGAAGTCGTGACGTAATCATAACATGATTAATTAATTTCCTAATCTAATATTTTCTTCCCCTTAATCGAGTCTTAATTATCGCCATCTCGTGGTTTCGCGACTCGGCATAGTAATCTCCCAGAAACTGGTCTTTGAAGTTCTGAGTCGCGATATGGCGAATAAATTGATTATAAAATTAATGACACTCCAAATCGGGATTACTGTTAATTAAGCCAGAATCGTTCCTCGGAGTCTCGTGAGTTAAAGACTCAAAATGTCAAAAGAAAATCTACGATGCAGCGAACAACGAGAAAGTTATTAACGTTGCTAAGTTTTGATAATTTAAAATAAAGCAAGATATGTCCCGCACATTGAGACTTGCACATTTTTCAAGGTAGCTAATTGCTCTCCATACTCCGACTGACTGTCAAACTGCCAAAAATTTATGACATTAATGGGAAGATAAGGTAAATCTATGTGTAAGATCGGATTTTTATAGCATAAGTTTATTTCTAATTTCGAATTGATAGGCTTGTTCTGAAAGGTACCATTTTTTCAAAATATATACAAGAAGCTATGTTTCATTACACATTTTTTCATAAGTGTACAGAGCTCGTCATTTTTCGAGTGAACTAATTTCTGCATGTATACACAGGTCTATCACAGAAGGGCGAAAATGCAAGTTTCAGCTATGGCTCCACGGAAAGCAACGAAGGCGAATGTAGAAATCGCGGGACAAGGCTCAGACAATGTAGCAGATACTTCACCCATAAGTGTCGACTCGATTCCCAACTGGTCATTTGTCTCGAATGTTCTGCAAGAAGAATTGGTTGATTACTCAGACGAATCCGATGACATCGAAAGCGATGATCTACACACCAAGTACAAGATAATCGTCCAATCGGGGATGCACAGAATAGCAACCAGGCCACGATTGCTTTCATATTACGACATGATCCGGTGGGAATTGGACCACGTAGACTTACCCACCAGGACGATCATGAACAACCAACGAGTTACTGTCAGGACTTTTAGGCCCGAGCATCTACAAACCATGTACAAGCTAGCTTCGACGTTTGAATACACTTATGGTGCTGNGCATATTTTTCATTTTCTTTGTCATGCCAAAATTCCCAATGTTGGAGCCACCCTGGTTTTTTATTTTTTACCCTTCACATTTTTCAATTTTTGAGACTTGAAATCTAAAGATGGTTTTTTGATTTTTCCCCCCGAGACTTTGAAAACTCTACAACTTTATTACATAAACAACGATGCTTTTCTACTCTCAAAGCAAATCCATTTTCGTAAGAATGTCGCTCTTTTTGTCTTACTTCGGGATCTTGCAAGTCGGAACTATCACTCAATTCACATGTCCCGAGTCGCGAAATGGTGAACTCGTTTTAAATTTTCACTCAAGATAGTAACCAGGGTCAAATATTTTAACTCGGTGATTAGACGTCGTCGGGGTTTCGTGCCTCGGCATTCGCCAAATTCGATTTTTTGTTTTTATAGCTCCGAGAGCTGAGAAAACGAGGTTCTTTCGAGCTAACCCTGGTCAAGGATTGTAGGCACTAAAAGGATAACCATGATTAATCTGTCCTCAACCTTTCTCCACTTGCCATTATCTTTTAGAAAGTTACGGCTTCCAAAACCAAGACTCACGAAGTCACGACGTAATTATAGAACGATTAATTAATTGCCTAATCTAAGATTTTCTTCCCCTTAATTGAGTCTTAATTATCACCATCTCGCGGTTTCGCGACTCGGCATCGTAATCTCCCAGAAACTGGTCTTTGAAGTTCCAATTCGCGATATGGAGAATAAATTGATTATAAAATTAATGACGCTCCAAATCGCGATTACTGTTAACTAATCCAAAATCGTTCCTCGTAGTCTCGTGAGTTAAAGACTCAAAATGTCAAAAGAAAATCTACGATGCAGCGAACAACGAGAAAGTTATTAACGTTGCTAAGTTTTGATAATTTAAAATAAAGCAAGATATGTCCCGGGCATCGAGACTTGCACGTTTTTTGAGGTAGCTAATTGCTCTCCATACTCCGACTGATTGTCAAACCGCTAAAAATTTATGACATTAATGGGAAGATAAGGTAAATCTATGTGTAAGATCGGATTTTTACGGCATAAGTTTATTTCTAATTTCGAATTGACAGGATTGTTCTGAAAGGTACCATTTTTCAAAATATATGCAAGAAGCTACATTTCATTACACATTTTTTCATAAGCGTACAGAGCTCGTCATTTTCTGAGTGAACTAGTCTCCGCATGTATACACAGGTCTATCGCAGAAGGGCGAAAACGCAAGTTTCATCTATGGCTCCGCGGAAAGCAGCGAAGGTGAATGTAGAAATCGTGGGATAGGGCTCAGACAATGTAGCAAATACTTCACCCAGAAGTGTCGACTCGATTCCCAACTGGTCATTTGTCTCAAATGTTCTGCAAGAAGAATTGGTTGATTACTCAGACGACTCCGATGACATCGAAAGGGATGATCTACACAACAAGTACAAGATAATCGTCCAATCGGGAATGCGTAGAATAGCAACCAGGCCATGGTTGCTTCTGTATTACGACATGATCTGGTGGGCGTTGGACCACGTAGACTTACCCACCAGGATGATCATGAACATCCAACGAGTTACTGTCGGGACTTTTAGGCCCGAGCATCTACAAACCATGTACAAGCTACCTTCGACGTTTGAATACACATATGGTGCCGAGTACCTAGAGGAATTCAAAGAGAAAGAGTGTACCCAGTATGACAAAACTATGCATGGTTTGATCAAAGATTGGGTTTCGCGCTCCGCAAAATTCAGAGCAAATGACCAGGGTGTTTATTCTATCTCTTCTTTGGAGCCACAGTATAAATATGTGGCCATGATGACATGCCGGCTATTTGGGAGAGAAGACACAGCACATATCTACATCACGTGGGTGTCTCTCATGTTTCGGGTTGCAGAAGGTTGCTCGTTTAATTGGGCAAAGATGCTCTCACACAGTCTAGCCAATAGGGTCACAGAGTATCGGGAGCAAAAGACAAGTGGAAAACCATCCTCGTTCATCATGTCAGCATATATCATGGACGCGGTATGTTCCATGACACCATTCCCTTTGATGAATTGGGCTTGGAATCCAGCCCAAGAAAAGCTCATGCACCAGTATCATGACAAACTATGGGAAAATAAAGCAGAAAAGTTCATATATGAGATTTTTAACTGGGTGATGGTGCCCCTGCATATCTCCATTTTTGGGCATCCACCACCTCGCATCTCGGACAACATTGCAACAGGTCTGAGTGGCATAGCGGATTGGTATGTAGAGGCTGAGTTTTCGTATTTCAGAGTTTTCGGGGCTTCTGTTCCCCCTCATGCGTTGCCCTTGTTCATCCCCGACAAGATGGCTTGTCGAGAGGTCGCTTGGAAAATGATAATTGGAGGTGTGAGCAAAGAACTCAAGGGTTACTCAAAGAAGGTATGGCCTTCTTTTCCTATTCGGCTAAATTCCTATTCTTTATTAGATTTCGGGCATGCGAAAGTTGAGGCTGCTGCCCTAGAGGACCTAAGTTTGGTCTCCATCGAAGTTAAAAAGCATGATCCATAAAGGGTTGTGAGCAACCATTTGGCTCATTGTGGGCTCAAGATATTTGAGCATGAAAATTCACCCTCGGNCTCGTTTAATTGGGCAAAGATGCTCTCAGACAGTCTGGCCAATAGGGTCACAGAGTATCGGGAGCAGAAGACAAGTGGGAAACCATCCTCGTTCTTCATGTCAGCATATATCATGGACGCAGTATGTTCCATGACACCATTCCCTTTAATGAACTGGGCATGGAATCCAGACCAAGAAAAACCCATGCACCAGTATCATGACAAACTATGGGATAATAAAGCAGAAAAGTTCATATATGAGATTTTTAACTGGGTGATGGTGACCCTGCATATATCCATTTTTGGGCATCCACCACCTCTCATATTGGACAACATTGCAACAGGTCTGAGTGGCATAGCATATTGGTATGTAGAGGTAGAGTTTTTGTATTTCAGAGTTTTCGGGGCTTCTGTTCCCCCTCATGCGTTGTCCTTGTTCATCCCCGACAAGATGGCTTGTCGAGAGGTCACCTGGAAAATGGTAATTGGAGGCGTGAGCAAAGAACTCAAGGGTTACTCAAAGAAGGTAGAACCTTCTTTTCCTATTCGGCTGAATTCCTATTCTTTATTAGATTTTGGGCATGCCAAAGCCAAGGCTGCTGCCCTGGAGGACCTAAGTTTGGTCTCCATCAAAGTTAAAAAGCATGATCCGCAAAGGGTTGTGAGCAACCATTTGGCTCATTGTGGGCTCAAGAGATTTGAGCATGAAAATTCACCCTCAGATGATGTTTTTTGAGGGGCGAGATCGTATGAAGAAGTGCTAGCCCGGATCCAATCATTAGCACCCGAAGACACAACATCTGTATTAAAATTCCAAGAACATAGACAAAGAAGCCTTCCCGCTGTGTTGGGGGGTTTAGGTATTTCCGAGGCGAAACAGAAAGATGTTGAAGGTTCTGAGGACCAAATTTCTAACATGGGAAAACACCAGGAAGGGGAGCAAATGAAGAATCCCAAAGCAGAAGAGGAGACTATGGACCCACCCAGGGAACAAAGTTCATAGGCAGAAGTAAAAACTCCAGGCCCACCAAGGGAACAGAAACCAGAGACTGAAACAGAGACTCTGGGTATGCCAAAGGAGCAGAATACCGTCGGTACTCCCAAAGAATCAGCAAAACAAATAGGAGAGCCCATCACCTCGGTCACACCCTTGCAGTCTGCACAGGGAAATGTCGACGAGGGATGGATATTTAATGAAGAACTAAGGCCCATTAGAGTAGAGGAATTCCCTCCAAATGATTTCTTTTTTGATAAAAAGAGGAAGGCGGTAGTAAAAAAAGAGTTCTATCAAGAAGGAGAGTCCACTGTAAAAAAATATAAAATCATGACCGATGGAAAAAATAAGAAAAGTGACCAACTCACTACTGAAATCGCGGGAATGCTGGGAGCATATGCTTCGGAAAATCAATTCTCAGTTGGGCTTTTGAATAACCAACTAAAAAGGAAAAATCGCCTAATCAGGACCCTCGAGGCTAGATTGGCTACAGCCATAGAGAATGCTAAAGGTCAACCCAGCATGGAGATAGAACATGCCAGAGTGGCTGACAAAAATGAAATAGAAATGCTCAAGACCAAGCTTGAGAAAGCACATCTAGTGATCCGAGACGGTCGGATACAGGCGGGTCAATAGAGGACTATGATCATAGAGCTGCAGGCTTAGGTAGAGGTCACTGAAAGCAGGGTGATTGATGTCGAGGGGTTTAAATCTCAAGCGAGTGAGATTCAGAGCAGGATCTCTTCTGCACAATAGAGTTTGCTAGCCAAAGTGGGAGTGATTCGAGNGTTAACAATGTACATGCATTAATAGTGTGCACACATTATTATTACATATATTCATAACTTTGCAAAATTTCCATTACCTTTAACATCATGACCAATTTTAGGACCTATGTTTCAGAAGGGAAGGTTTAACATTAGAAACTACTATCCTCTCCTAAATATAGTCCTATTAATCCCATTATGTTTGTGCAAAACCAACTAATGGTGCTGAGAATTCCACTTGAGGGTCAAAGGTGCCCATATATAGGGCATGTGTCATGGTTGGAGGACTTGTCCATGACACTTGAGGCATAAAAGGTTCTTTTTACTATGTAAGGCCCTTATTTTCCTTTTTACGATGGTATAGGCCCCTATACCCATCACTAATTCCCAAAACCAATTAATGGAAACTATATCCCATATCCCATATCCCACATAGAGGACTCATTTTTTGGCATGAGGAGTCATTGATGAATATTCAACTTAAAAGATTCAACAATATCTTGAGGCACTTGTTTTCCATCCTCAGCCATGTTCAAGACCCTATGACCCATCCTTGGTGTGAGAAAACTCCTAATGGAATCAATATACAACCTTGATTCCAAACAACCCCAAAGAGGGTTTGTGTTGTGGTCATAGGTGTTGTTCATGGAAATTAAGTGCAAGAAGAGACATCTAGGGCCTAAAGCCCAAGTTCTTCTCTCTCCTGACTATAGTTCTATAACTCTAGAAAACTTTTATTAAGGGCACAAAACCCTCCCATGGACCATGTTTAGACCTCAAAAACCATTTCGAGCACACAAAACTTACTCATGGATTATGAATCTCACTAAGATCCTAAAGAACATCGACCATGACCTAGAGAATGATTCATGGTGTAGGCTCAACATATACTCTCATTTATTAAATGTGTTTTGGATTAATCATGCCACCGATATCCCTTTAGTAGGATAGAGATATTGTACAAGGGTCTCCTATGGTTATTTGAGGATGCACCCAACACTATAACCATATAATATTTGTGGTTAGTGGTAATTATTCATGGTGATTGATATAAACAAGCATCATTTAGGGAAAAATGTTAACTATTGTTCTCTTGTGACCTTAGATAGACCTCTAGACACATTTCTCGTGCAAAAATGACCTAGTGATGGTGCCCATAACACACTTGGAGGTGATTGTTAACCAAAAGAGGTCATATGTGGAGGTCCAAGGACTCATCTATGGCATTTGAGCCTCAAAAGAAAGGTTTAGGGCTAGAGGCTCTCGTTTCCCTCCCTTTCCTAAGATTATGGGCCTCACACACATCCATGATGCCTAAGAACTAATAACGATGTTGATATTCAACTTGAATGTCAAAGAATCTATAGAGAGGACTTGTGTCATGTTTTTTAGGATTTTTTCATGGATATCAAGCTTGAGAAGGTTCAATAGGTATTAAGGCTATTGTGTTCCCCATAACCTTGTTTATGCCTCAACACTTGTATGCGTACTTTCTCAAGGTTCTTGATATTCATAATCTTCAATAAGATCCAAACACACTATTTTTTAGTCTTTGATGATGGTTAAGGCCCCACAAACCATCCATGCTCTCATGTGGTGGTCTAAGGATATTTTAGTTGTGCTTGAGACAAATAAGCTATGTTTAGGTCTTCAGGTTGTTTTTTCCTTCCCCCAATCAATGAAAAGGGCTCACAGATTTTTTTTTCCTACCAAAACTATGATCAAGTCTTCAAGACCCATCTACTATGCATGAAAGATATTAATGACAACCATATTCAAATTTTAGGACAAAGATCCCTTAGTGAGGGCTCATGTTGTTGTGTCTATGGTTTTTTCATGGTTCTTTAGCTCTATAAAGGTTTAATTAGGGCTCAGGGCCCTTGTTTATCCCATTGATTATGTGGCATGGTCCAAACCCATTTCTAGTGGAAAAAACCTACCCACAAAAGTCATATCCCACCTGAAGGCTTATAAAGAACCCATAGCGAGGAATCATGTTTTTGTATGATGACTCAATTAATGTTCTTTATCCTAAATTTGTTATACAAAATCCCAAGGAACTTATTTTTCTTTGTAGACCATGTTTAAATCCTTAAAACCCATCATTGATGTGAAAAATATCATCATGGCATCTATATCCAACCTTGATGCCAAATTACTCCTAGAGAGGGTTTGTGTTACGTTTTTGTAGGTGTTTTTCATGGAGATTGATCCCAAAAAAAGATATCGAAGGCCTAACAAATAAGTGTCTTCCTCCCCTAACCATACTTCTAGAGCAAGTCTAGAAGAACTTAATTTAAGGCTTAAGCCCCTTGTTCCCTACCCTAACCATGTTTACACCTCAAATAAAATTTTCAGTGTAGAAGACCTACTCATGGATTCGCTATCCAACTTGGATGCTACATAACCTTGACCATGGTCCAAGGAATGATTCATGGTATCGGCCTAATACAAATTATGATTTAAGGAATGTCTTGTAGCTTTATCATGGCACTCATGTAGGCCAAACATAGGCTTCAAGTGTCTTGTGTCATCATTCGATGATCCATAATGGATCATTATTTAATTTTTCATCTATCTTGGTACTTTATGGTTGGAAAAATTGGAGGAATTGGCTTGCAGGGCCCATTTTAGTGGTAGGTCAAAATTTGGCGATTTGGGGTTCAAAACCATTTAGATCCATTTTCATGCATAAAATGGTACATTTTGGGGTCAAAACTTTGTCAACATATCACATAGCCTCTTAACATTGTTACACATTGACACCTAATTTCCAACAGTCAGAAAATTATCTCAATCAGAGTTCATATGTGGACATGTTTCCTCTTGCGGATCCGTAAATGGGAGACTTATAGCCTATACGTCTCACCAAAACATAACCCACTATAAAAATTACAATCGTTGTTCCATTTAGATAATTAGAATATACTCGACTAGTCGAGCCAAAAGTAGAGTCAGTCCAAATAACAATCAAGTCGACTACCTAGAAGTTGAGATACAACATGAGTTGCGAGAAAGTCAAGTCGAGTTGGAGGAAAGTCAAGTCAACCAAATTTTGGTCGACTAAGTTGAATGAGATGGAATTCAGATCAACCAAGAGAACCAAATAAAACAACCATGAACCCACTCGAACCATGGGCATATTTGGTTAACCATAAATGATTGTGGGTCAAATGAAGAAGAGGAAATCGACCAAAGGAAAATTCGAATTGGAATGGGACAACCTGTGGTTAAATAAAATAATAAAAAATTAATTTGGTGACCAACTATGAAGGCAAACCCTTTGAAAATCGGATTTTGGAAACCAACAATGAAGTAGAAAGTCTAAATGGTGAATTTTATCACCAACGACGTGTAAAAACATTTGAAGGTATTTTTTGGTAACCCATGACACATAAAAACTCCAAGGGGTAATTTCGGTAACCCCCGACAACTAAAAAATGTCTGGAAGTTGAGCTTAAAATTTAATAACAAAGACAAACATATGGGGAAAATTGATAGCAGATGAACTAGAAAAAATGTGTATATGGTTCGTGGGTAGCAAATAAACGCCTAGAAAATCCTAGATTTATAAATATGATCCATCTATGATTTATAGGCAAAATAAAATTCCCCATCCAAGTCAACAATGTGTTGCATAACTCTTAGCATAAAATTAGAAACTTCTAAATACATAGAAACGGCTTAGAAAAAAGGTTCGTTGATTTCCAACTTCATAATCAATGTATGGGTGAGATTAAAGAATTGTTAGTTTGACTTACTGACCCATGAGGACCGTATTCATATAAGACGAGATCAAACCATAATTAGTACGAAGTTATCTTTACTAAACGATATGTCAACAACCATTAAAATTAAAATACAACACTCCATTAACCATTCATTAAGTTACAGTGCAAATATTTCCACCCATAGATTAAAAAATTCAAATGGGACAAACACACACAAAAATCAAAATTTACCCTGGAAACCTAAAAGATAAAACCAACATTATTTTAGCTTCATCTACGCTCTTTATTGTTCAACAATGGGAAATTTATGGGCTCTATTGTTCATATCTATGCTTCTCAGTGACGTCTAGGAAATCTCTTTACATCATTCAAAACCAAGGAAACCCTTTCTCATTGTGGGAAATATAATATATAAGATAGATTTGACCGAGAGGATAGATGGAAGGTTAAGCGTCCCCAATAATTCAACTTATATTTAGTCTTTTTCTCCTTATCTTTTTTTGTTTGTCTTTTTTCCCATGTGGAAAAGGTCTAATCAAAGTCTCATTATTTCTTCATGTACAAAAATATACTTACTCACTTTACATATATTACATGTATAATGGAAATCAATTTTGATGGCATAGGTCCCTTCACGCCAACAATTCGATCTCCTTCTTCATCCATAGCCTTAAAATTTTCCCGTGTTGATCATCTTAGAGACTGTGTCGATAGCCAATTGTTCTTTTTAGATCCGATTGGGATCACACCTCCCCATTGGGAGGATTTTGGTCCTCAAAAGTTACCAAGAATAGATGTGGGAACATGCTTTCAATATGGTTCCTCTCATACAACTTCTCCTTCCTGGCAGTCTATCCCTTGAGACAAATCTTCCACATTTTTTGTTTTCCTCTACGAGTTTTACGCTCCTTATGTTGTAGAACTATGTATTCCTTCAACTCCTCAATACCATGAGGTGGAAGGTATTCAACAGTCAAAAGAACCTAAAGTTATTCCTCCTCATCTGGCATGGAGGGTTTGAAAAAATTCAAATTTTCCATGTTCACCACTAAGTTGATCTACATATAAGGTAGAAATTTTAGCTTGAAGGTGTTCTCATTCAATTGTTCAATGATATAAAATGCTCCATATCTAATGGGTTTGAGTTTCTTTGATTCTCCCTGCAGTCACTTCTTACATAGATAGAACTACACCTTCTCTCCCACATATAATTTATGATCCTCCATGTGTTGATCATGACTGTGTTTGTAGAATTGTTGTCTCTTCTTGAGCTACTCTTGAACCCTTAGATTTATATGCATGATATTATCCACAAATGTGCTTTCCTTCTACTCTTTACATTATAGTCCTACTTCAAATGATAAAGGAGGTAAATAGACAAAACAAGTCTCGAAAGGAGACTTATTGGTGGAAGAATGAAGTGTTATGTTGTAAGAGTGTTGAATCTAGACTAGTTTCTCATCCCAAGTATTTGAATGTCTATTGTTGTAACCTATCAACAATTGCACAAACATTGTATTTACTACCTCAAGTTTTCCATCAGTCCGAGGATGGAAGGAAGTCCATTACATAAACTTGGTATCCATTCTTTTCCAAAGGGATATCCAAAATCTACCAAAGAACCTATTGTTCAAATAATATATGATGGAGGTTTGCAATCTGAACTATACCCATAAATAGCTGAAAAATAGTTCAACTGCCTCTCATCTGGAGATTGTCTTTTCATAGGGAATGAGAGCACACATTTTGTTGAAGCGGTCCACCACAAAGAACAAGTAGTAATGGCCTCTATGAATCATAGGTAAACCTCCAACTAAATCCATGGATATTCTCTCCCAAGTTCTGCGTGGAACTCGTAATGACATGTACAAACCAAGTTTTTGGTTGCTTGGCTTGCTAGTTATACAAATAACACAACCTATAAAAAAAATTCCAATTTCTCCCACATCCTTGGCCAATAAACATACCATTGCATATTTTTCATTTTCTTTGTCATGCCAAAATTCCCAATGTTGGAGCCACCCTGGTTTTTTATTTTTTACCCTTCACATTTTTCAATTTTTGAGACTTGAAATCTAAAGATGGTCTTTTGATTTTTCCCCCCGAGACTTTGAAAAATCTACAACTTTATTACATAAACAACGATGCTTTTCTACTCTCAAAGAAAATCCATTTTCGTAAGAATGTCGCTCTTTTTGTCTTACTTCGGGATCTTGCAAGTCAGAACTATCACTCAATTCACATGTCCCGAGTCGCGAAATGGTGAACTCGTTTTAAATTTTCACTCAAGATAGTAACCAGGGTCAAATATTTTAACTCAGTGATTAGACGTCGTCGGGGTTTCGCGCCTCGGCATTCGCCAAATTCAATTTTTTGTTTTTATAGCTCCGAGAGCTGAGAAAACGAGGTTCTTTCGGGCTAACCCTGGTCAAGGATTGTAGGCACTAAAAGGATAACCATGATTAATCTGTCCTCAACGTTTCTCCACTCGCCATTATCTTTTAGAAAGTTACGGCTTCCAAAACCAAGACTCACGAAGTTGCGACGTAATTATAGAACGATTAATTAATTACCTAATCTAAGATTTTCTTCCCCTTAATTGAGTCTTAATTATCACCATCTCGCGGTTTCGCGACTCGGCATCGTAATCTCCCAGAAACTGGTCTTTGAAGTTCCAAGTCGCGATATGGAGAATAAATTGATTATAAAATTAATGACGCTCCAAATCGCGATTACTGTTAACTAAGCCAAAATCGTTCCTCGTAGTCTCGTGAGTTAAAGACTCAAAATGTCAAAAGAAAATCTATGATACATCGAACAACGAGAAAGTTATTAATGTTGCTAAGTTTTGATAATTTAAAATAAAGCAAGATATGTCCCGCGCATCGAGACTTGCACATTTTTTGAGGTAGCTAATTGCTCTCCATACTCCGACTGATTGTCAAACCGCTAAAAATTTATGACATTAATGGGAAGATAAGGTAAATCTATGTGTAAGATCGGATTTTTACGGCATAAGTTTATTTCTAATTTCGAATTGACAGGCTTGTTCTGAAAGGTACCATTTTTCAAAATATATGCAAGAAGCTACATTTCATTACACATTTTTTCATAAGCGTACAGAGCTCGTCATTTTCTGAGTGAACTAGTCTCTGCATGTATACACAGGTCTATCGCAAAAGGGCGAAAACGCAAGTTTCATCTATGGCTCCGCGGAAAGCAGCGAAGGTGAATGTAGAAATCGTGGGACAGGGCTCAGACAATGTAGCAGATACTTCACCCAGAAGTGTCGACTCGATTCCCAACTGGTCATTTGTCTCAAATGTTCTGCAAGAAGAATTGGTTGATTACTCAGACGACTCCGATGACATCGAAAGGGATGATCTACACAACAAGTACAAGATAATCGTCCAATCGGGAATGTGTAGAATAGCAACCAGGCCATGGTTGCTTCTGTATTACGACATGATCTGGTGGGCGTTGGACCACGTAGACTTACCCACCAGGATGATCATGAACATCCAGCGAGTTACTGTCGGGACTTTTAGGCCCGAGCATCTACAAACCATGTACAAGCTACCTTCGATGTTTGAATACACATATGGTGTCGAGCACCTAGAGGAATTCAAAGAGAAAGAGTGTACCCAGTATGACAAAACTATGCATGGTTTGATCAAAGATTGGGTTTCGTGCTCCGCAAAATTTAGAGCAAATGACCAGGGTGTTTATTATATCTCTTCTATGGAGCCACAGTATAAATATGTGGCCATGATGACATGCCGGCTATTTGGGAGAGAAGACACAGCACATATCTACATCACGTGGGTGCCTCTCATGTTTCGGGTTGCAGAAGGTTGCTCGTTTAATTGGGCAAAGATGCTCTCAGACAGTCTAGCCAATAGGGTCACAGAGTATCGGGAGCAAAAGACAAGTGGAAAACCATCCTCGTTCATCATGTCAGCATATATCATGGACGCGGTATGTTCCATGACACCATTCCCTTTGATGAATTGGGCTTGGAATCCAGCCCAAGAAAAGCTCATGCACCAGTATCATGACAAACTATGGGAAAATAAAGCAGAAAAGTTCATATATGAGATTTTTAACTGGGTGATGGTGCCCCTGCATATCTCCATTTTTGGGCATCCACCACCTCGCATCTCGGACAACATTGAAACAGGTCTGAGTGGCATAGAGGATTGGTATGTAGAGGCTGAGTTTTCGTATTTCAGAGTTTTCGGGGCTTTTGTTCCCCCTCATGCGTTTCCCTTGTTCATCCCCGACAAGATGGCTTGTCGAGAGGTCGCTTGAAAAATGATAATTGGAGGTGTGAGCAAAGAACTCAAGGGTTACTCAAAGAAGGTATGGCCTTCTTTTCCTATTCGGCTAAATTCCTATTCTTTATTAGATTTCGGGCATGCAAAAGTCGAGGCTACTGCCCTGGAGGACCTAAGTTTGGTCTCCATCGAAGTTAAAAAGCATGATCCGTAAAGGGTTGTGAGCAACCATTTGGCTCATTGTGGGCTCAAGATATTTGAGCATGAAAATTCACCCTCGGATGACATTTTTCGAGGGGCAAGATCGCATGAAGAAGTGTTATCCCGAATCCAATCATTAGCACTCGAAGACACATCATCTGTATTAAAATTCCAAGAACATAAACGAAGAAGCCTTCCCAATGTGTTGGGGGGTTTGAGTATTTCTGAGGAGAAACAGAAGGATGTTGAAGGTTCTGAGGACCAAATTTCTAACCTCGGAAAACACCAGGAAGGGGAGCAAATGAAGAATCCCGAAGCAGAAGAGGAGACTACGGACCCACCCAGGGAATAGAGTTCAGAGGCAAAAGTAAAAACTCCAGGCCCACCAAGGGAACAGAAACCAGAGACTGAAATAGAGACTCTGGGTACGCCAAAGGAGCAGAATCCCGTTGGTACTCCCAAAGAATCGGCAAAACAAATAGGAGATCCCATCACCTCGGTCACACCCTTGCAGTCTGCACAGGGAAATGTCGGCGAGGGATGGATATTTAATGAAGAAATGAGGCCCATTAGAGCAGAGGAACTCCCTCCAAATGATTTCTTTTTTGATAAAAAGAGGAAGGCGGTAGTAAAAAAAGAGTTCTATCAAGAAGGGGAGTCCACTGTAAAAAAAATATAAAATCATGACCGATGGAAAAAATAAGAAAAGTGACCAACTCACTACTGAAATCGCGGGAACGCTGGGAGCATATACTTCGGCAAATCAATTCTCAGTTGGGCTTTTGAATAACCAACTAAAAAGGAAAAATCACCTAATCAGGACCCTCGAGGCTAGATTGGCTACAACCGCAGAGAATTCTAAAGGTAAAGCCATCATGGAGATAGAACAGGCCAGAGTGGCTGACAAAAATGAAATAGAAATGCTCAAGACCAAGCTTGAGCAAGCACATCTAGTGATCTGAGATGGTCAGATACAGGTGGGTCAACAGAGGACTATGATCATAGAGCTGCAGGCTCGGGTAGAGGTCGCTGAAAGTAGGGTGATCGATGTCGAAGGGTTTAAATCTCGAGCGAGCGAGATTCAGAGCAGGATCTCTTCTGCACAACAGAGTTTGCTAGCCAAAGTGGGAGTGATTCGAGAGGAATGCCTGTTGATGGATCCGATTTTCAAGAACCTGACTGTCAGAGAAAGGAATGCAGAAGCAGCTCGGGTCGCCTTTCAGGAGGCGATGATAGCCACAAACAACAGATTTTCGGCATTTCCTCCCGGACTCACCATCTCAGAACAAACTAGAGATAACATTCTGTTGAAATATTGGGAGCACAATATTACCCTAGGCAAGAAACAGGCCCAAAAAGTAACCAATTCATTAGAAGAAGCTTTCAATGCTATAGATGGCAAGCTGTTGGGTATGGACAGTGGAGGCGATGCAGAAACATTAATGCAAATGAATGTAGAAGAGATCTCGCTCGATCTGAAAGAGAAGGATGAAAGAGATTCGACTAATATCTCTCAGATGGACAGAGTGGACATGGCTCAAGTTAACAAGCACTTAATCCAACCCAGCGCACAACTAAGTGCCATCGACATCGTCGATGCACAAATGGGGGACAAGCTACAAAAGTTAGCCTGAGAATGTTACTTCGCCGAGGCCAGCTGTCAAGCAGAACCGTCGCAGCTCGTATCTCAGTTTGTGGAAAGGTGTATCGCCTGCACTGAATCCGCGCGAAGACAAGCACCTGGCACCAATTGAAAATAGAATAGGAGAAAGGGAGCGATTGCGCTCCTCTCGATTGTAACCGAATTTGTGTAACCGTTGAGATTCTAACTGATCTGTAAAATTGTATAAATATATCACAAAAAGAAGGAAAAAGGGTTGGACCTTTTTGGTGTCGATTGTAATAGAGTTTTTTGCATTCAAGAAGTTAATATAAGAAAATCTGGAGATTCTCGATTGCGTCAAGACTGTGTTACAAGTTTGTTTTTTCATATTTCATGTTTCATTCCATTCCATTATTCATGATTGATCTGCTTTGTTATACTTTAGTACGACCACTACTATAACAAAAGGATTTTGGTTTTCTGTATTTGTTTATTGTCTTTCCTCTGCACCAGCGATCAGCGGGTGTAAGACCAATCTGGACTTTCAGAATTCTACGTATATTCTTTGCTATGTCAATTATTTCTTTACTAATTTCATATTCTGTTTATATGTGAGTTTTCTCTTTAACAGGAACCTTGCGTTATAGGCAGCTAAATGTTATTCTCTCATCTCACACACTTATATTAAAATATAATACAGTTACGGGAAAGAGCCTTCAATTTGCATTCTTATTTTATTCTTAAAAAGTAAAAAATTCTCTTTTATTCGACCAAATCGAGACAACGTTTAATCTCTCTTTGAATCCTTTCCTACTCTTACTATTCCTCGATGACTATCCCCGCAGCAACACATCCTAATATCGAACCCGGACTATCGAATCAAACCCATATTGCTTTAAACCCTTTTGACACAATCCTTAAAGCTGCTAATAACTGAGAGGAACTTGAACGTTCATGGGCAGCCATTGAACAAGATAAAACTACTCAGGAACAGTTGGAAGCTAGACGATGTGAACGTAGAAATCTTCCCTAGTTTCCTATACCGAAGGTTGACGATTATCCTCTTACCTATCTTTCACCTACTTTCAGATGCCTTGACACTGTACTTTTGAGCCTTAAGTACAGACTCAGGAACAACATCTTTCTGGCACCGTTGCCGGGGAGCGAAGTTACGAAATCTTTTCCCTGGGAAAACGACATTTATTTCATTGAAAGTGTTACTCCTTGATAGTGAACATAGAGTACACACAATTTTAAGGCATTTTCAATATTTCACTTGGCGACTCCACGAAAACATAAACTGGCATCTGGTAGAAGGAATACCAGACAAAACTCAGATGGTAAGCTGATTACACCTATTACTGACCCCGAAAAAATTTTAAAGACTAAAAACCCACTTTTAAAGACTAAATGCTATTCAAAACTTTCTACTTCACTCGGTCCTCTGTTTGATATTAAAGATCTGAAGTCAAACTGCTCTGAAGTTAGGAGTGAGATTCATTCGACTTCCCCATCCGTACACAAGGGAAAAGGTCCTCTGGAAATTTCGTCGACAGTTTACATACCATCTTTTCTTCGATAGAACTTCCCGGTTTCGCCTGATTCTAAAGAGTGTGTTACACACTCATTTTCTACACCCAAATCGATGGCAGCCATCCGAGGAGGTGGTGGAGGCACTCCTGGAGGAGGAGGTGGAGGTCAAGGGAATGTCCCTCCCCCTAGGGTATTCACAAAGGTAGCAACGAGATATGCTCCCCTGGTTTTGCCCGTCCCCCTTCATGATCTTCCTGAAAATTACATCAAAAATCTTCCTAAGTTCACTGGGGAGGGAGATCTAACCACAACCGAGCATATAAATTTCTTTGACCAGTTCGCAAACGTCTGTGGTATTGAGCACGAAGATGTATATTCGAGACTCCTTGTCCAGACCTTTGAAGGATAGGTTCAAGCTTGGTTTCGGAGCCTCCCC
>JZKD02S2327941.1:413149-425082 GCA_000966675.3 Picea glauca
ACCCGAAATGCCGAAATCCCGACTCCTTCAGATCCTCAAACACGCGTCCCTCGGATCAACGGCTATGATGGTGTCGAGAATTCACATATCATAGTTTCGTAATGCAAGGATTTCGTGTCCTTGAAATCCTCGATACACCGATTCCCGATATGTCAATGGGTTCTCGATGGTTGCCACCTATGCTTCAGATGGACGGCCTTGATTGTATCGGGAAATCATGAATCGCGATTCCATTGTGTAAGAGTTTCACGACTCTGGAAACTCCGATATGCCGAACTCCGAATTTCTGGGATCCCTCGCCATGCATCCTCGCTAATGGACGGTGTTGATCCTGTCAGGAAATTGCGGATCACGATTTCCTATTGCTAGCGTTCCATGTCTTCGAAAACCCCGATATCCCGAACTCCAGTTGGCTGACAGCTAGTCTCCACTAGGCCTCTGTCCTCCTTCTTTGCCGTGACGACAGCTGGCCCCCACTCATCGGGGTTTCTGGACTTACAATGTCTTGAATTCCTTGTCCTCAGGGACTCCGATTTCCTGATCTCTGACTTTTGTCTGATCCCTGACACCTATCCCATGTGAACGGACGACTCAGATCTCGTCGAGAAATCGCGGATCGCGATTTCCTATTGCACAATTTATTTACCCTTGAAAACTCCAATGCTCCGACTCGCTAGGATCTTATGACACGCATCCTCGCCGATGGAAGGTCCAGATCCTATCTGGAAATCGCGAATCGCGATTTCCTTATGCAACGGCTCTACACTTCTTAAATCTCCGATGGTAAAATCCCGATGCCTCCCGAGGAACCTGACATGTGTCCTGCCAAGATCAACGGCTAGGATCCGTTCTTAGGATTTCGAGAACCACAAGGCCTCGATTCTCAGACTTAACAAATCCCTGATGACCCAGATTTTTTGATGACTCCTCCTTGCACGCTAGGGCTTAAACCCCACGCAACTTGTCTAGATCTAACGGCTAACGGGATTTCGTCCGAGATCTGACAGCACAGATCCGTTCTCTCGTGTAACAAACAACTCTTCTTTTAGATAATGATTAATTTGCATGAAACATTACGTAATGTAAAAATTTCTCTCTTTGGCACAATTGAAATTTTATATGGGTCTATAGTTCCTAAGATTTTACATTATTTAAAATTCACCGAGGCTAATACAAGCAACTAGTTTCACTATTTTTGCATAATATAAGTCTGCTAAATTTCATTTTTCAGCTTGCGCATCGGCAATTCCCCATTTAGGTAAATTCGAGATAAAGTAGGCCTTTTCAAGGTCTCACAATGTCTTTTGCATTTTATTTAGTATAATTTATGTAGTTATTGGATCTTACCAGTTTCAAGCCTTTGACAGAAGCTTCCCACGACATTTTTATCGGTTTCAGGTGTCTATTCTACCCAAACTTTATTGACAAGCATTGCTCAAGGAAAATTAATTTATGACTTCTCCTTTTCATGCCTATTAGCTTTATCCAGCTGCTTTAAGGTAGCCATTTCTATAGGAAATGACCCTTCAAACTTTCTGGTTGGCTACCACTATTTTAAAGGGCGTTCCTTCAAATATTCAGACTAAAACTGTAGTAACCATATATGATCCAGTTAAAGGGTATTGTCTAAAACGGTTGCTTGTGATATACATGAGATCATTTGCTTGGATACCATATTGTATCAGTCCTATTTGGTCAAATTGAACGTGTATTTCTTACAGGTTAAGCGTGGTTGGAGTTAACACTACGGGTTTCGGCCCTTAGGCTCCAGATTTTGACCTAAGACGCTCTGATACCATATGTAATGCCCATAAACTTCTAAACATCATTAATTTTCATAAACATTTTATTTAGTAACTGACAGAACAACTTCCTAGCAAAATATTGACTTTCATGACAACAACTTTAGTAACTCAGATTTATCAATAATAACTGTTTTCATGGTAGAAAGAAGTAAATACATAACTTAACAAAGTACCTGGTTCTGATGCTAATTCTGCTGCCTCTGTGCCTTGCTGCTGCCTTCCTGCTACCTACTCCTTAGATCAATCCTGCCACAATCAGGAAAAATAACTGCCCAAAACTACTGTCCTCCCTGCCAACTAGGAAAACTAGCTAGCTCCAGGATATCTACGGAAATCCTGGCCCTCCGTGCCCAAAACCTCCAGCAACTCAGTGCCTACCCTGAACAAAAGCCACAGTGCCAAAACGTTGTGCTCACAGCAAGTCCAAAAGTCCTCAGAAAAATATTTGTTCCGTCCAATACAGTCAGTCCACAGCATCCATTCCCCCTCCCGGTCGAATGGTGCGTCCATCCCCCTCTTCCCATCCCTTATTCCTCCCTGCCGACTCACACATTTACTTCCCAACCACCCTCCATCCTCCGTCCTTCGTCATGAGTTAATATTTTATCTTCTCGGGATCCATGGTTATCCCTCTCTGCATACGCCACCATTTTATATCATTTTTCATTGATCCTTTAATTCTATTTCACAGGTCATTAAATGTGATCAACTTATCCCTTAATTAAATCTTACTTAATAATCTTTAACCATTTATCAATTTAGGGTTGTTACAGGTGTCTACGGGGCATCCAAATTCCATTATGGGGGGACCTGTTGCAGTATTGTCAGAGGATCCTCATCTAGATGGACCTCCTTTAGCAGAACATGGGTTATCATATATTGAGAAAAGCTTTAAGTGCCCAAGTTTTCAAACGCCCTAGTTCAAATGTCAAAATCGTGAGGAAGCTACACCGAGAAGTGTGTACTGCAAAGGATAGTCGTATAGAAAATGACAAAGAATGTGACAGCCAGAAATATGACGTAAAAATTATTGTGTTATGCCAGAATATTAGTTACAACAACCATTCTTGCAGGATTTATTATTTCCTTTGTGTTAAAGCATCGCAGGTATCATCCTCGGAGATAAAAAGACAAAGTGATCCGAGCCAACTTGCAAGCCTTCATTCATTCCATGGTAAAGCTTGGACCACAAAAATCGTTCACATATGGAGAGCTGGAGAGAGATACAAAATGTTTTGTGCCAAGTGAGAAACTGGGAAATGGTGCTTGTGGAAAATTTTATGCTGGAAAGCTGCATGATGGATTCCTTGTGACTATAAAAAGAATATATTATGGAAGCACTCAAGGAACATATAAGATTATTAATGAAGGTAATGACCTTTCAACTGTAAAATATTCAAATTTAGTCTGACTTCTTGGTTGTTGCATTGAGATGGGTAGCCCACTCTTAGTCTATGAGTTTGTTCCAAATGGAACCTTGGAACAACATCTGCAATGAAAGAGGGGTGAAGGTCGAAATTGGCCAACACGAATTAGTATTGCTACAGAAACTGCAAGAACTATTATATACCTACATTCTACAATGATTTCACCAATATATCATCGCGATGTCAATTCCAGTAATATTCTTCTAGGTTATGATTTCAATACAAAAGTCAAATATTTCGGACTTTCTAGGCTAGGACTTCTAGATGGATCCCATATATACACTATTCCTCAAGGTTCAGAAGCAACCTTTTCTCTGGGGACTGGTGTAAAGATTTGCTGAGGTTGCATTTGAATATTTGCCATTTGACAAAGATGTTAGACCCACTATGATAGAAGTTACAGAGGAGATTCTATTGATCAAACAAAGAAGCATATTGAAAGACAGTTTGAAACAGAGATTTCGTAGCAAAATCTGTCTACTCTGCGAAATTGCTGAAGATGGAGATTTTGCAGCTAAATTGTACCTGGACGCTGCAAAAGTGAACAATCATCCTATGTCAGAGTCTACTCAACTGCTAGCTGGAATAGATCATGCCAAATCATTAAGTGAACGAGAAAGACCAATTATTTTATCATCGAATCATGTAGATTTAATGAGGTTTCAATGCATTAATTAGTTAAGAAACAAAACCCTGAAAATTAGAATCTAGAATCAAATTTGGTTTAATTTTCTGTTTCAGATCCTAAACTTATGTAATAAATAATTGTGTTTACTTAGTGAGAGGATTCCCCTTGAATCTAGGACGAAGAGATCACTTGTACATTCTATATATTCGAGTGGAAGGAAAAAGATGGTATGTAATATTTTTTGAGTTTAATAAAATTATGAGTGCATAAGTACAGAATTTTCTTATCAAAGATTCATGTGGAAATGCTTCTTGGTATGTGTTCTTTTTTGTGGATGTTTACCTTTTTCTTAGTACACCATTTTAAATGTCAATCTTCGATATTTAATTGAAAGAGATGATTCAAAATTCTCCTATGTGCTTTGAGTTGCAACTATTAAATATTTCACCCTTTTTCTTCTAAAATTGCATTGGAATTCATCCCCGTTAGATGCTCTAATGTAATGGGTTGTTCTTTCTCATATCTGCTACCATACTACAACAAAATTATTAATCAAGAAAGTGTTTTCTACCTATCTTATGTTTCCTAGATTGTTCTATCACTACTTATTGATAATCTTTATTGATACTCAACCTTTGACTCCATGCCCAATGGTCCATCCCTCAACCATATCAACCACATCTTTACAATCCTTCCCTATTCACTGAAGATCTAGCTATTGTGCCTAAACATAACTAGTCTTTTTATGGCTGAGTTATAAGAGTGAGCCCTCTCTGGATTGGAAGGGCTAGCTTCCAATCTGAAAGCTAGTTTGTGGTTAACACGGGGTTTTCCTTCCACATCCATGGAAAATTATATCGTGATAAAACATGGAATCTACTTAGTACCATGGTGATTATCAAGGTACGTCAACTTGCTGGTGATCTGAATCAATGCGAAAAGAACAATTGGTTATTGACGCAGGTCTAAGATGATCAACACAAGCAAAGTTTAAGGCTTTGGATGAAGAAAGAGACTGACTTATTGGCATGAACAACCCCATGCCATAACGATTTATGTCCATTCTACATGTAAAATTTGTAAGGCCAAGTAGTATATTGTTGTACGTAATCAAATAATGAGACTTTCATGAGACCTTTTCCACATGGGGGAAAATACAAACAAATAAAGAGATGAAGGAGAAACAAACTAAAGAGAAGATGAAGAATTGGGGATGCTTGATCTTCCCTCTATCCTCCCAATTGACTCAATCTTCTATGTTATTTTTTCCCACAAGGAGAAAGGGGTTCTTTGGATGTGAATGATGTAAAGAGGCTTCCTAGATGTCATTAAGAAGCATAGAGATGAACCAGAGAGCCTGCAACTTTCCCATTGCTAAATATTAAAGAGTTTATCCAAAGACAAAAAAATGTCGGTTTTCCCTTTTGGGTTTTGAGCTTAAATTTTGAGTTTTGTTTGTGTTTGTCGCATTTGAATTTGTTATCTGTGGGTGGAGATGTATGCATTGTAAATCAATGAATTATAAATGAAGTATATATCAATTTTAATGGTTGTTGGCTTATCATTTAAAAAAGGGAAATCCATACTAGTTATTGTTTGAGCTCATCTTATATGAATACGGTCCTTATGGGTCAGTAAACTAGACTAATAACTTGTTAATTTTACCCATACATTGATTTTGAATTTTGAAATCAACAACCTCTTTTTCAAGCCATTTCTATGTATTTAGAAGTTTCTAATTTTATTCTAGGCAGAGAAAAAATTAGGGGTTATATAGTTCCCATGGGCTATTTTTCCATGCTTTTTCCCAAAAGAAGATTCGTCAATTTCCATTTTTTCTAGAAATGATCCACCCAAATTTTGTAGAATATTTTTTTTACCTCAGAAATAGACCAAATTTTATAGAAACTGTATAAAATCCTTAGAAATTTGAATGTTTTTACAAAATTATTGCCAAGCATTTTACAGTTTGCATTGTAAGAACAAGTAAGATTAGCCAAGGTTTCAACAATTTGAGATAAATTTGTTAGAAAAATAGGATCGTAGAGAAACAAAATAAAATAAATGTGGAAATAAAACAAAGAAGATGCACAATACAATAGAGACACATATATATGTGGTTCACCCAGTGTGGGATACGTCCACTAGAGAAATTTCCAGGTTCTTCATTTTTATTATCCAACAAAATGAAATGATACAACCTACAACACACCTGTTGTAACTTCCTCTTCTTACACTCATAGTCTCCTCTCTCATAATACAATATTCACCATGAAACACAACCGCAATACAATTCCCTCTTAAAAGAGGGTTTCCTTCTAGGGAAAAAAATCCTAACATAATTTCTACCATCAGATATGCAACCTTATAATGAGTAGTCCAGATTGACTATCGAAATTACAATATTTGAATTGCAAAAAAAAAAAAAATGCAGTACTTGCATATGAATTAGGAAGATAATTAGGATCCACAACCAACAATATCCCACTTGGATACTGATCACAACAACTCCACTTTTGTTGTACCTGTTGGTCTATGATCCACCCTTGGACCTGGGAAATTTCCCATCTTCACCTTCATGCTTGAAGGCCAACTAAAATTGAGCAAGAACTCAGTTTCTCTCTTGTTACTACCTTTGTTAACATGTCTGTAGGATTCTAGCTAGTATGTATCTTTTCTAACTTCAAAAGTCCATCTTCCAAGACAAATCATATGAAATGGAACTTGAGTTGTATACGTTTATTGTCAAAATGGAAGGGTGATTTATTTACAAGATGCATGACACTCTCATTGTTATATTACAACATGTTATTCTCCTACTTCTTTCCCAATTCCTCCATAAACCTCTATAACCAAATCATTTCTTTACTAGCCTCTGTAGCAACACCATAATTTGATTCTATTTTTAGAAGTGCAACAATATTTTGTAGTTTTGAAATCCAACTTATGGTTGTTCTGCCTATATTAAAAACATACCATGTAGTGCTCCTCCTGCTATCTTTATCACCAGCCATATCTGAATCAACATATCCCTATAAAACAATGTATGAACCTCCAAAAGATAATGCATGAGTAAAAATACCTCTCAAATACCTGAGAATATACTTTACTACCTCCCAATGTTCTTTATATGGATTGTTCATATACCTTCTCACAACTCCCACTCCATGTGCAATATCTGGTGCTGTGCACACCATAACATACATCAAGCTGCCAACTGTTAATTAATAAGGGACCCTAGGCATGTATTTTATCTCTTCATGTGTCCTGGGACACATTTCCTTGGTTAATTGGAAATGGATGGCCAAAGTTGCACTAACTAGTTTTTCATTATGCATTCTAAACCACTCCAACACCTTCTCTATGTACTCATCGTGAAACAATGTCAATTTGTGATTTTTTATGTATCTTGTTATTCTCATACCAAATATTTTCTTTGCAGCACCCAAATCCTTAATCACAAATGAATTAGCTAATTTAATTTTGATCACATTTATATCTTGCCTATTAGAGACTACAACAAGCATGCCATCTACATACAATAGCAAGATAATATAGCTTCCATTTTATAGCCTTTTAAAATAAACATAGTGAATATAATGACATATACTATAACCTTGTTCCGTCATAAACCTGTCAAACTTCAAATATCATTTTCTTCGAGCTTTATTTATGCCATACAATTTCTTCTTGAGCCTGCATACCAAATTCTCCTTTCCTTTGACCTCATACCTCTGTGGTTGTTGCATATAGATCTCTTCCTCCAAATCCCCATAGAGAAAAGATGTTTTTACATATAAATGTTCAAGATGAAAATATTTCACTGCCACAAGACTTAGAATAGACCTAATCGAAGTCATTTTAACAACAAGAAAAAATATTTCATCAAAATATATACCTTTATTTTGTGAAAACATCTTTACAACAAGTCTAGCCTTGTAATGTTTTTTGCCTCCATCTCCTTCCTTCAACCTGTAAAACCATTTATTCTTCAATGCTCTTTTTCCAGTAGGCAACTGAACTAAGTCCCAAGTCCGGTTATTTACTAATGAATCCATTTCCACTGTCATGCCTTGCTCCCACTTCTTTTTAGTGTCTACCTACATCGTCTCTTCATAAATTTTTGGTTCACCAGAATCAGTCAACAATAAATAAAAAAGTGAAGGGGACTGTCGTTCAGGGAGTCTACTTAACCTGGTAGATATTCTAACAACACTTGCAAGAGATTGAGGTACCTTTTGTTCCTGTTGTTGTACATTTTTATTTCTTGATACCTTTGTAATTACATTTTCTTTGATTTCATCAAGCACCATGTATTATGGTTTTTCTTTTTCCTACTTCTTTCCCTACAACTTATCTTTTTACATGACCCTCTCATTGAATATGAAATATCTACTCCTATTGATTTTTTTATTTTCATAATCCCATAAATGATAACCAAAATCATTAACACCATATCCAATAAAGGTACACTTCTTGAATTTTCCTTCAAGATTTGTTCTATATTCTTTATCAATATGGAAAAATGGTTCGCAACTGAAAGTATTCACAAATTAATCGTTTACCTTTTTATCTATCCATGCCTCCTATGAAATGTCGCCATCCAAATAGCTTGAAGGTCCTCTATAATATCTACAACATCTACCTAGAATTGTCCCCAAGGTGTAGGATAGTCGATGACAGAGTGTATTGTTAAGGCACTTTGTGATGTTAAAGTCACCGGTTCGAAACCTGCATGGACAAAAACTCCATCCATGTTAAGGGTTGTTGTGGCTCAAGATGTGTGCAATCCTTGGGTGATTTTGATGGATTATATGCCCCTAAGTCATGGTTTCTCAGCCACAGGCTAGTCCCACAAGTCATGCACAAAATATCAAACAAAAAAAAAACATATTCCCATAAGTGTAAGGGAAACCAAGCATGAAATTTCATACTCCTTGCATGTTCCATGATTTTCCTATTCATCCTTTATGACACATCATTTTCTTGTGGTGTTGCTAGAACTTTATTCTCTCCATGAATCCCATGGTATGAAAAATGATCATCAAACACCTTGCTGCAATATTCACCTTTGTTGTTTGATCTGAGACACTTCAAATTTTTTCATGTCTCATTGTCAACCAAAACTTTCCATTTAATAAATCTGTCAAAAACATCATTTTTTTCGACTGCAATAAACCCAATTTTTTCTAGTTGCATCATCAATAAAATTAAAATAATAATGAAAACCACCAAGAGATTATACCTGAGTTGGTCCCCATACATATCTATACACAAGCTCCAACTTTTCACTCTTCTTTTCTTTTACAACTCTGAGAAATCTGACTCTCTTCTATTTTCCATAAACACGGTGCTCACATATATCAAAATCAAGTTGTTTAGGATATGGAAACAAATTCCTTCTGTGAAGTATCTACATCCCCTTCTCACTCATGTGTCCAATTATAAGATGCCAGAATGTTGTATCCACTCTTGTAGAAGCTAAAGAGATATAAGAGTCAACATTAATAGTACATAAATACAATGTACCTACCTTTTCTCCTTTTCCATTGCTAATGATCCTTTAGTGACCTTCCACGCCTTATCTGTAAATATAGATGTACAACCTTCACTTTCCAATTGTCCTATTGAAATATGTTTCACCTCTTTCAGTAACCATTGATTTCCATATTTTTTTCTTTATTTTTACCTTACCCAATCCAACAATTTCACATGATTCATCATCACCCTAATAAACATGTCCAAAATCAGCTTGAACATAATCTTGAAAATATTTCCTATGGGGTGTGGCATGAAATGAAGCCCCTAAATCTACTACCTAAGATTTAGTAATATTATCTAAAGAAAGAATCAAAGCATATTGCAACACATCACTTGTTACATTTGCTTCCTAATTTTTCTCATGTTGTCCATCTCTTTGTTTCTTTGGAACTTTGCAGTCTTTCTTCATATGTCCTTTCTTCCCACAATTTCAACACTCTATATTTCCTAGTCTGGATTAGGATCTTCCCTTCCTAGAATTCTCACAGTTCCCTGAGCCCTTTCCTCTATCCTTTTGTCTTTCCATGTTCTCCAAATTCAATGCATTACATGATGTATCACCTATGATTTTCCATCACATTTCCTCGCTAAGGATAGCACCAACAACATAATCAAATTTTAGAGTGTTTGAGATAAAGACATAGTTACTTACAACCATGACCAAACAATTCCTTATTTTTGGCAATGAGAACAATATTAGAAGATCCCTAACCTCATCATCAAAGTCCACTTTTACAGAACTTAGATGATTATTAATCATATTAAATTTATTTAAATGATCAGAAATATACTCACCTTCTCACATCTTCATGTTAAATAATCACTTCATTAGAAATACCTTCTTTGAGGTCGAGGATTTTTCATATAGTTTATCCAATTCCTCCATCAGATCTTTCATTGTATTTTCTTTTGAAATATTGAAAGCCATCGATGCTTTGAGGAACAATCGTATTGTTCCTAGTGCCTCTCTATCAAGGAGCTCCCATTATTCATCCTTCATGATTGTCAGATTCTTGGCTATTCCGCCTAATGGTAGGAATATATCTTTTTTATATAAATAATATTCCATTTTCATCTTCCATAACTGGTAGTTTTGGCCATCAAATTTATTAACCCTAAACTTTCCATCTACCGCCATTTCTCCTACTTGAACCAAGAACCCTCTTTCCCTATTAGTTATGTTTGGTTCTAATACCAGTTGTTAGAAAAATAGGATCGCAGAGAAACAAAATAAAAAAATATGGAAATAAAACAAAGAAGATACACAATACAATAGAGACACATATATACGTGGTTCACCCAGTGTGGGATATGTCCACTAGATAAATTGCCACATCCTTCATTTTTATTATCCATCAAAATAAAGGAATACAACCTACAACACACCCATTGTAACTTCCTCTTCTTTCTCTCACAATCTCCTCTCTCATAATACAATATTCACCATAACACACAAGCGCAATACAATTCCCTCCTAAAAGAGGGTTTCCTTCTAGGGAAAAAAACCGTAACATAACCTCTACTGTCATATCTATGACCTTATAATGAATGGTCCAAATTGACGACGAAATTACAATATTTGAATTGCAAAATAACACAAAATTTTGGGACCTCCATATGAATTATGAAGATAGTTAGGTTCAACAACCAACAAAATTTCCATCCTTAAAAGTATCTCTGGTTATAAGAGTGGTTGGGCACATTCTCGACATGGATGCGGTGTTTTCCTTTGCCCATAAATCATAGATGGATCATACTTAAAAATATGGGGTTGTATGGGTGTTTATTATCTACCCATGGGCCATCTACACATTTTTCCCAGTTCGTCTGCTATCAAATTTTCCCCATACGTTTTTTCCATTATTGAATGCTAAACTTGACTTCCAGACATTTTTTAGTTCCCTGGGGTTACCAAAATCACCCCTACATGTTTTTATGTGTCGTGGTTTACCAAAAAATGACCTTCAAACTTTTTTACATGTCGTTAGTGATAAAATTCACCCTTTAGACTTTCTCCTCCACTGCTAGTTTCCAAAATCTGATTTTGAAAGGGTTTCCCTTCACATTTGATCATAAATTTAATTTTTTTCTATTTTATTTAACCGCGATTTAACCCATTCCGACTGGGATTTTCCTTTGGTCGATCCTCTTCTTAATTTGATCAATAATCATTTTTGGTCAAATAAATCCACCCACGATTTGATTGGGTTCACATTTGGTCGATTTGGTTCTCTTCGTTGACTCGAATTTTGTCTGATTCAACTTTATCGACCAAAATTTGGTCGAATAGAATTGGTTGGCTTTGCTTGCATCCATATCGAATTGTGTTTCTCTTGAATCATGTTCCTTTTCAACTTCTGGGTAATTGAATTCATTATTATTTGGACCAACTTAAATTGTGGCTTGGCTAGATAAGTATCGTATAGTTATCTAAAGGGAGAAAAGATTATAATTGTTATAGTGGGTTATATGTTGGTTATATGGATAGGCTATAAGCCTCCCCTTTATGGATAATATGGTATTAAAGTAGAA
>JZKD02S2327953.1:0-10501 GCA_000966675.3 Picea glauca
AACACTTAACCATTCTTTTGTATAGTTATAATCTTGGTTTAGGGTAGTTTAGTTGATTTACTTGTAATACTTCTTGTAATTGAACCACCCCAAAACATAGTTGACCCCTTGCCCAACCTTAGGCACTAGTCTTTAGTTGACTTAGGGAAAGGGTTGACTCTCATTTAGACTTAGACTTGCACTTGCATTGTTGCTTGTCATATTAGGCTAATTTCCCCTTATCCTTTTAAACAGTTAAAACTAACTCCTAGAACATTGTAATTAAAATTAACTTAGTAAATAGGGACTACCCCCCTTGGCTTCCCTAGGAGTAAGCCTAGAAGGAAGAAGTTCCAGTCAAGGTGACAGTGTGGGCTGGAATTTAGACATTGTGTCTCCGAGGGCACACTAAGTGAGCAGGACTTAGCTCACGTTTGCAAGTGTGCATTAGGACGGCAACACACCCCATACCCAAATATTTACCCTATGCCACCTCATACACTTACATGACTTGGACTAGATCCCCCTTGGGAAACACCCCAAATTGAAGAGAGGTTAGCCCAATAGGACACTCTGAGACCTTCTCCAAACCTAACTTTTCAAATTGCATAACGTCTTTGAGCATTTGCTTGGGTTAAGGGGGGTTTGATGCACATGTTTGGGTAATTTAATTATTGGATGTGATTTACATGCTATGATCCCTGTGATTTATGAACCCTTGGAAGACGTACTTGTTGTTGCTGCAGGACCTTGCCCGGTGGACAGGTGCATATGAGGGAATGATTAGATCGGACCTTCATAGGGCTCAAATACCATCAATGGATGTTGAGACCCCAGCCAAGGGGCATGACAGGAATTGAAAACTTTCACCGGGAAAAAGAAGGACGTTGCCTTTGGAGGCACCTTGGCAAATCTAGACCCATGGGATCTTGCTCCTCCCACATGGACGTTATCCCTTGAGGGCCCTGGATGTCATCCATAACTGGTCTTGTCATCTTTGACGACATTTATGAGGCATTGGCACATATGGGTAGGGTTTCAAGCCTTTGGAGACCCAACATTCCACCTTCCCTGCCCAGTGTTCCATACTTGGGGCACAACGTCACCCTAGAGGGGCATGACGTCACCCCTGGAGTGATTCTTAGATGCAAATTAATTTTATTTTGTCCAGACTTAATTTGTGTAAAAAACTGTAAAAAACTGGCCAAGTCGGTCCAGTAATTATGAACTGAAATTAATTTTAGGTTAAATTTTGTATAAATAAGCAGAAAGTGACATTCATTTTCATCACAACTTGTCCTTGGAGACAAGGAGGTCTGAAATTGCGCCCTATTAGAGTTATTGGCTGAAATAGTGAGGCACCACTCTTGTTTAAGACTTATCTTTGCAACTTGGATCAATTTTTGGAGTTCTATGGTGATCTTTCATTGTATATTCATGATTATTCTTGGTGCAAGTAAGTAGAATCTACATTTTTTCATCTATTGAATGGTTTTATTTTCTCATACAAGATTATGAAATTGCATGGTGTATTTAATGCTTGAAGTAAGAAACTTAAGTTACTACTTTCTTACTTTTATTTGCCAAGCTTTCACTAAATTGATCTAGTAACTAGTGAAACCCTAGAGCCCTAAAGTGCTAGCACTCTAGAGGTTTGCATTTGATTATTGTTGCATAAGTATTTACTCCATAAAAAGGCTAAGGAGAGCAAGGCGCTAGGGCCTAGAAGTGCCTACACCCTAGCACTTTGTTTCTTGAGGTCAAAATTTAGGACTTAAGTTGCTATTCCTCCTAGACTTTTTCCCTCTTAGACTTTTGTGTATTATCATTAATTAGGAGCCTTAGAAGAAACCGCCATCTTTGACTCCATTACCCTAGAAAGGCACTAGTCATCCTCCTTTGACCTTTGACAAGGATCATCAACTTTCAAGCTCAATTCCTTACATGATACTCTACTAACCTTAACTAATTTTCTAACCTAACCTAAAAATATTAACAGCCAAGTTGCTTCTGTCGTAATCACTGCTACAGCTATCATTTTGCAGCTTATATCAGCCTACTAACCATCTATGTCATCCCAGAATTTGTATAAGGCAAGGTACTATCAATAAGTGTTAAAGTGTGTGTTTAATTGTCTTTCTAAAGTGCAAATTCTGAAGCTGTTACCGCTGTCATAGCTGCTGTTACAGCGACTGTTGCAGCCCCTAACAGCCCTAAAATCATCCATAAAACCATTGAGCATTTGTACTAAGCAAACTATAATCATTGGATATTGAAGTAGTGTCTTATTGCTTTATTATAGTACTTTTCTGAAGTGGTTTCCATTGCTGTCATCATCATTAATTGATGCTGTTATAAATGTTTGGACAGCCATTTATGTCATTTATTGACTTGTGTTAATCTTGAAAATCGTGGATGACAAAGTATTATCAAGTTTGCAAGCCCTTATATATCTTGTCTTGTCATCATAACTTGCAATTTTCAAGATACATTACTTCTGCTATAATCTCATTTTTATATATAACTTGTTCTAGCAGCACATAATTTGTCTAAGAAGTCACTGATTATAATCGTTGATATCATTGTTACTATTAACGTTTGATGTTTCATTGGTAAAGGGCACGTACAAACCTACTTTCACTTTCCCTTGTCCCTTTAAACTTTACCCAAGTGACCTCTTCTGTTGAGTGACCTAGAGAGAGGGGTGGGTTTTCACTGTGTCTTTCTGCCTTTCATCAACCAACTAGGTCCTGGGACGTCTCCCTTGGAGTGAGGTTTTCCTCCTCCTAAAGAGAAAGAGGTACCCTATTGGGGTGATAGTGATAGGGCTACCTCCGTGTTACGTCAATCTAAGCCTACTTGCCTTTAGGCTTTGGGCAAGTATAGATTGTGCAATAACAGCTCCAATAGATCAAATTTGATCTCAATGAATGATAATCACCGTCATCATCATTCCATTGGAAAGCTAGATGCAATTTTGTCTTCACCAACAGTTGGCTCACTCTTGAAACATTCAAGAGTTGTTTAACACCAAGATTTTGTTTCAACTTTAGATCTAGAGCATCCCTCGTATGGGGAGTTGCTAAGCACTATGGCCCTAGAGCTCAATCTATGCCAAGCCTCTTCTTGTTGTCCTTTAGATAGATTTGAATTGCGATACATGTGATCATAAGTAACACGAGAAAACTCGACCTCAGGAGCTCATATAGTAAGGAAACAACTTAAGATCCTCAAGGAACATCGATTGAGACTAACTAAACATAAAATATTACTAGTTCAAAAGCAGCAATAGTTGTATTAATGGATTCTTACTCTCCAATCACAAAAAATTCATGTGAAGGATAAATTGCATACAATCAACATATGCATTCATGGATGGATAATTCAAAACATTTCAGAAAAATAAAGAGAGAGATTACCGGTTGTGCATGAATAGATTCTCTTGCATCTTGAGAGTTTAATAAAATTCGAGGACGCTCATTATAGTCCTGTTTGAGAAAGAAATTTGTAGCCTTCAATAAAATAGTTGATACTATTATAAAACACAAAAATACCAAATAAAACCACTTAACCAAGAATCGGGTAAATATCACTTCAAGTGTGCACTGAAAGAAACAATAAAAATAATTGAATTTCTTAAATGGCTGAATATCACTTCAAGAATAAAGGACAACAAATATAAGGGATCCCATATAGTACTCAGCAACCATGTCATTGCAATGAAATCAGCGTCGTCTATGCAAACGCATACTTCAACTTGTAATTCCTTCAAGCTCTTAGCAAAATCTAACATGGTCTAAGTGTTATCACCGTAACGCCATACTTTGACAAAGAAATGAAGTATGACATTTTTTCCCTTTTGACTTAACTAGTGGATTTGTTTTCCTAATCTCCGTAGTATTTCAAATAAAAACTGAGTCCCCGTGTAGTTAAATTGCAAAGTTGGAGGCAAACTGCCATCTGGACTTCAAGATCTATACATTTTTGCATGATGATGATAGTACACGTGGCATTTTCTTTGGTCTGATAATTATTCATGTCGATATCACTATTCTTAAGTGCATATCCTTATCATCATAAGCCATAGTCAGGACATCCCATAAGGTGATATATTGAATCCAAATGCATGTTGAACATGAACTAATGATAGTGGAGATCCATATTGGTCACACGGGCATCTAACTTGCAGAAAATAGTAGCAACCTGTCACATTTTAATGTTTTCCCACTATGATTTCACATGCTGTTGCCTACGGTCTGATAATATATTCATAACCAGGCTTCCTACACGAGGGGTAATTGGAAATTACAACTCGGTTAAGAGAGGAATTGTGCAGTCTGTACACAACCATTCTTGTTCTTACCAATCTCACTAGAAACAAGGGTGATTGTGTGGATGCAACTGCAGAGCAAATGCAAATGAGGTTGATCCCTAAATTTAGGATGTGTGGAAATAAAAAAATATAATTATTATAACAATTTTATTTTGAGAAATGCATCATATAAAGTTAGAACAATATAACAACAGGGTTACAAGGTAATTCCATTCCTAAATAGCCATAAATACTAGCATATGAACTTGTGCCCCAATCGGAAGGGATTCAACATCTTTATGGAAAATACCGAGGTAGGCTTTAACAAGCAAATCCAATTCCTTCTTGAAAATCCTAAATTCCAATAAGCTTATAAGGGATGGTTCCTCAATAAAGTAGCCTTACACCTGTATTTCCATAGAAATCCAATAGAGGACAACCAAACTGCATGCCATAAAAATTTGCAATTTTTTCTTATCATCCAAGTGTCCCCAAGGAAAGGAACGTTAATAGAAAGAGGGACAGTAAAAAAATAGTTAAATTCAGCCTGAAACAATGCCCAAAAAGTCTTGGCAGACTAGCATCTTCAAAATCTGTCCTCAACCGTTTCATCGTTACCATGTTAGGATATATGCATAACTTTTTTCCTATTCCCCCAAGTTAATCTCAAGGGGGTTGGTAGTGTTAATTGTTCACTATGTTATGTTAAGTTTGATTTAGTGGACATATATGTGACAATATGTCATTGTATGAATATCTGTCAGTTGTGATGTACCTGACAATACTCGTGAGGAATCTGTTGCAGCCTAATACACACCTACAAATGTGGAGAAGTCTCCAACCCACTTGGTGTGTCCTTGCAGGCAAAAACCTTTCTCTAGACCCACTGTCACCTCAATCTAGACTCCTTTTGTCTAGGCCCATTCCTAGGGAAGGCAAGGGGGGTAGACCCTATTAAACCATGTGAAAGGTTTATTTGAGTTCTAGGAGTTAAATAATTTATGGAATAAGGTGACCCAACCCAATGACAAGCAAACAATGCACAATGCAATTCTTTTAATGACAAGCAAATCCTTTCCTTTACAAAATATCAACCTGACCAGTGCCTAAAGATTACAATCGACTTATTGAGCTACGTACATTGAATAATATTTCTACAACTTGAAATAATGTATGGAATATCTACACAATGACTTAAACAATAAAGATTACTTTACCCAAAGAATAAAGAATGCTTGAAATAATAAGTGAAAGAATGCTTCGACAAGTAAATATCCACGTGTAAAGAACTTGCTAGAAATAAAATGAATTAAATGTAAGTGTTTGAAAGTAAATTGCATGAAATGGAAATTGCAAGAACTGAAAAGTAAATGTTTTGCAGTGTAACTTGATTGCTTTTAACAAATTTTAAGGTCTCTCTTTAACTTAGGGTAATTAGCTGTGAATTGCAAGAATCCTAAACTATGTGACTACCCCAGGTTCCCTTATCCTTCAACCAAGAGGAAGTGTTGGGCGATCAAGAAGAGCACAACAAGGTACTCCCTAGCTCCACAGGTCAAATCCAAGATGTTGGGTGCTCAACAAGGAGGACACTTCGTGCCATGAAACCCCCCACAGCTTCAACCCCAAGTAGCCTCCACTAGAACAAGTTAGTGCTTGTTAGTATATGAACCAGAAAATTTCTGAGTAAAAATCTGAACTTAGAAATGATTAGGATGACAAGATTAAAGGATAATAAACTTGGAAAATGAATAGATTAAAGCTGGAAATGAAATCTGAAAATGAAATAGTGTTCATGTGGTTGGACAAGTGGGTATCCACATTTGGAATCCACTCCTCCAAGCCCTTGGTAACCTGCAAATATGGAAATCCTTGCTACACAATGAGACAAGAAGGTGAGACCTTCACAATAGTTTGCAAAACACTTTCCAAACACAAAGAGTAAAACCCACAAAGATCTATGATAATACTACCACAAATCTATCCCCAGCAAAATATTTTGCTTGGTTCTTCAAGTAGAACAATGCAAGCAAGAACATGTACAGAAAATTGCAGCAAAGTACCTCCAAAAGAACACCAAGAGATCCTCCAAAGCTTGATTTTATTATCCAAAATATGGCTGCAAATTTGCAGTAAGATTACAGGAGAAAACTTGAGTGGGAGAGCAAGAGAGAGTGAGGAGAAACTTGGGCAGCATGTAGTTACAAAATGAGAGTTCTCAAAATGAGGAGAGGAGGGTTCCTTTTAAGGAAAAGAGAAGAGGAGACCCCCCATGCATGCTTTCCAAGTGTCACTCCCAAAAGAGGGAGGCTCACTCAAGGGGGGCGCACCATGAGAGAGAGGGGTTAGCAATATGGGGGTGGAAACCCCCTTTCCTAAAGTTAAATCACATATCTAGTGCCCCAAGGGGTTCCCCAAGGTGTGGAATGGCCGCCCTATGTGGTCCCCATCACCCAATGGCCAATCCAATGAAGATGGTTCACCCCACAAGAGACAAATTCTCCCCCCTCTTTAAAGTTAAGTTGTATGAGGGGTGGGAAAGGACACAGTTAGGGCCAAAAAAATCATTGCAGACTCTATTAAAGATCACTTGATTCCTCAAGTGGCTTCAAAGAAAACTCCAAAATAAATGTTTGATGCCCTAACCAGAATGTATGAAGGAAAGAATATCAATCGGAAGATGAATCTAAGAACTCAACTCAAAAGTACAAGGATGCAGAAAGGAGAAACAATTCAGGAATATTTCTCTAGAATATCACAATTCATGTAACAACTAGAAGCAATTGGAGACACCTTAGATGAGGATGAACTCATAATGACAGCTCTTAATGGTCTCACAAGACCTTGGGATGCATTCATCCAAACTATTTGTGCCAGAAAGGAGAAACTACACTTTGACAGTCTTTGGGAAGAATGCATTCAAGAAGAAGCAAGAGTAGCTAACCGAGAAGCAATACTATCAAGAGATGAAGATCAAGCCCTAGCTACTCATACTAAAGGAGGAAGGAAGAGGTCTTACTTCTAGAAAGAAACTCATCAACATAAGGAGTCTCACTCCCCAAACAAATTCATCCATAAAGAATCTCACCCTCTAAGGAGATTCCAGAAGTTTCAGAAAGGTCAAAGAAGAGAAAAATATTTCTCATCCTACCAATGTTACCATTGTGACAAGATGGTACATATTGCTAAGAATTGTCCAGCTAGAAGAGAAGAATACAAGAAGAAAAACAAGAGGCACCATGCCCATACAGTTGAAGATGAAGAGCCACCCACAAATACGATAAAAGAACAGATTGAAGACTATGTCTTAATCTCTGCCCTCTCAGGATCAGTGTCACCTGGTGAGGACACTTAGCTCATAGATAGTGGTGCTTCCAAGCACATGACAGGTCAAAGAGACATTCTCTCTTGCCTTATAGAAAAGAACTTCTCCCAGAAAGTTACACTTGGAGACGATTACCAGTACCCTATCAAAGGAGTAGGAGAATCGAATTACAAACTTGATTCAGGGACCCCAATGAAGATGAAGGATGTACTATATGTACCAGGTTTGACAAAGAACCTACTTTCTATCTCAGGTTTAGGGAAGAAAGGCTTCAGAGTTGCTTTCATAGATGGAGAAGTTCTTATGTGGCCCAAAGGAAAAGCCATAGAAGAAGCAATCGTTATTGGAAAAGAAGAAGGTGGCTTGTATAAGCTAAAAGGTCACTCAAAAGCAGCCTTGACTCATTCCATTGAGAGTCCATGTGAACTTTGGCATAGAAGACTAGCTCACATCAACTACAAGGCATTACCATATGTAAGCAAGGCAGTCACAGGTCTACCAGAATTCAAGGTTGACCATGAAGGTGTGTGCAACGGATGTCCACAAGGAAAGAACATCAAGAACCATTTCCCGAAGAGAGACAGTAAACCAGGAGCCCTAGAACTCATTCACTCAGATGTTTGTGGCCCAATTCCATCAACCTCCATCAGTGGGTATGTATACTATGTGTCTTTTATTGATGACTATTCTCGCAAAACATGGGTTTACTTTTTGAAATCAAAAGATGAAGTGTTCGGTAAATTCAAGGAATTCAAAGCCTTGATAGAGAATCTCTCTGAAAAAAAGATCAAGATACTCAGGTCAGATAATGGAGGAGAGTACACCTCAAAAGAGTTTGTAAACTTTTGTAAAGATGTCGGGATCAAGAGGGAGCTCACCACTCCCTACAATCCTCAACAAAATGGTGTAACAGAAAGAAAGAACAGAACTATAATGGAAGCAGTGAAGACTATGATCCATGATCAAGATCTTCCAATGCACTTATGGGCAGAAGCAGCAAGAACAACAGTGTATGTACAGAATAGATTGTCCCATAATGCACTTGGGTTCAAGACCCCTGAAGAGATGTTCTCCGGAAAGAAACCAGAAGTAAGCCATCTCAAAATATTTGGTTGTCCAGTATTTGTACACGTTCTGAAAGAAAAGAGAACCAAGTTGGACCCTTCAGGAAAGAAGGGAATATTTGTTGGATACTGTCAGGTCTCCAAGGCCTTCAGAATTTATATACTAGGTTACCATCATTGAGATCAGCAGAGATGTAACCTTTGATGAAGATGCAGCTCTCAAGAAATCAAGAAGATGCTAGCTTGAAGAAGTATATGAAGAAGAACATGTGGCTCCCAGAGTTGCAGAACCAGTGAGGGAAGTCTAACTTCCCCTGATGAGGAGCTTCTAGAAGATCATGACATAATAGAATCTCAAGAACCTCCCCAAATGACGATCTCCCACAAGAGAAATCCAGCCTGGGCAAGGGAACTTATTAAAGATGGAGAGAAGTATGGTGCTCTCGAAGGAACCATGAGACAAGTCAAGAAACCCAAGCCATTCTCCAGTTATATGGCTTTGATGTGTGATCTCTTAGAAAAGGAACCCACTTTCTTTGAAGAAGCCATTCAGAAGAAAGAATGGGCAGATGGCATGACAGAAGAATACCAATCCATTATAAAGAATGATGTATGGGAAATAGTTCCTAGACCGAAGAGCAAGGATGTGGTATCTTCCAAATGGTTATACAAGATAAAACATGTTGCTGATGGAAGTATTGAGAAATATAAAGCAAGGTTTGTTGCTCGTGGCTTTTCTCAAAAGGAAGGCATTGACTATGAAGAGACGTTTGCTCCTGTAACCAAATACACTTCAATCAGAACCATCATAGCCCTTGCAGCTAAGATGAAATGGAAGTTACACCAGATGGACGTGAAAACAACTTTCTTAAATGGTGTTGTTATCCCCTAGCCTAGGGATAACTAAGGAGATTATGTCTCGAGGCCAACAGGTCCTAGACATGGAGTACTGAGAGCCATATTGACTTGAGCCTGGCCCTAGAGGGCCCATCTTTCTTCTTCAGCGCCTCCACCTTGTCAACAACAACAGCATCCATCCCATCGGCCTGGTCCTTCAGCAGCAGTGGGTCTTGCTCCATGAGGTAATGAGTCCGGGTATCATGGTATGTGTCACTCTAATTCTCAAAAACATTTGAATATGTGCATTTAATTCTTTTTACTTCTAACGTGTGCTTGGAGCTTATGCCTTTCCACTTGTCCACACCTGGGGGGAATGACAGGATGCCCTAGTAAGTTGGTTCCCATAGGGTTTGAGTTTCCACTGGGTGGGTTCATGAAAGGTCATCGTCCGTTCCCACCATACTTACCACTTTTCATCTTTTTCCCTCTCATCCACCCCATACATTGGTTCGGGCATTGGGTTTCCCAAGCTAGCAAAGGGTTGTACCTTACCTTGTGGGAAGAAGGGGCTAGAGGCCCAGAGGTTAAAAGTAGCTGGCAAAAGATAAAAGCCAAAAGAACAAAACCTTTAGATGCTTCCCCCAGGAATCCTCGAGAAAGCAATAAAAGGCTTCTCAGCAAGAAACTGAGGGACCCATAAAATAATAAAATCAAGACCTCGTTGGAGGATAGGGGGTTGTTGACCGCCTATTCAGCACAGGGGTCAACTCATGTATCATGAAGTATTATCTATGTCGAAGACAAAAATGGTTCTACTGGGTATCCGATACCCCAGCACTTAAATTTTTGTAAACGGGATTTCTGCGCCCCTGCGTGGGTTAATAATGTAATAATGTCTGCATGGATCATAGTTAGGTCAGGTACCTTGGGTGATCCATCAGGGGAGTTCCTTTCATCGGGGGTTTTTTATCCTCAGGTTGT
>JZKD02S2327975.1:21605-32289 GCA_000966675.3 Picea glauca
ACATCAAGGCTATCAGGTTGTAATCTTCTATTTCCATTAATATGATACGGAGGCATGCCCCTTTCCCATAAAATCGTTATTATTTTATTGTGTAATTCCTTGATCATATGCATAGATTGACTTTTGAATATACTTTGTTATCTTCACTTTGGTTGGTTTGTGTTGTCTTGGACTTGATTGCATGAGAGCACTGGAGTGAATAAGGAACAACAAAGACATAAGGAAGCGATCTAAAGGTATGTTACTTGTCCTTCTTTTCTTGTAGATTCAATGGTCACAACCTAGGGAAAGAGTAGTGCCATGTCTTGTTTTGTTCTAGATCCAGGTGGATCTAGGGAGATCTATTACTGTCTGCACCTACTGATTTGTCCAATAAAAAAATTGGTGACTCCGTTGGGGATAGATATGTATTTTTAGTGGTTTTTATTGGTTTTTTCTTGGCCATTTGTTCTTGATCTACAATTTTTAATTTCTATCAATCTCTAAGTCTTTAGGAGACCCTGATAGACTCTCTGGGTCCAGAATTCCCTTCAATTTTTTTGTCTTTTTCCAAAATTTTGCCTAGTTTCAGGCCTTCTCACACTGAACCCTTCTGTGGTCTGCAAGAATCCCTTGAGTTCTCACTCTGCTCTTTAGTCTAGTGTGATATTCTCGCACTCTACTTGTGACCATCCTGTGAGAATGCTCCATTCTCGCACTGTACATTACTGCTAGCTTGCGAACCCATTTGCAAATTTTTGGATTTAAGGTTTTTGCATGCTTAGATGCCCAAATTAGTATGTGTGTATGAAAAGAACTTCTTGGGCCACTGATTGATTTCTTCTTGACTTCATATTTTGTGAACGATCGGTCTTTGGAAATCAAAGACTCTTCTTGTTCATTTTTTCTCAACTTTCATCTCTTGACCTCTTCTTAGCAAGGATATAATCTCTGATCCTGGAATCTGAGTGCTTGTTTGGTTGGGAACCGGTAATCGGTTTTAAAAGTTGTGATTGATTGATTATCTTTTCAATTGTTCTTACTTGGAAACATCTACCCATGTGCATTTGAAAAGACTCGTTTGCTCAGTTTGTCTTTTTGTCTTCATTGAAAGATTTATTTGGGATTTTGCTGTGTGCTATTTTTTTTTTCATTAGTTGCTTATTCTTTTAGTTCCATCTCTCTTGTTGGTTCTAATCAAAATTAAAGACATTTTCTTTTAAGCAACTTGTCATTTGAAAATTGTGGCATTTAAATATTGAAAAACACGAATAGAGATTTTTCCTTGTGAGTGATTGTTTGATATTGCATCTTAAAGACTCGTGCATTATAATTCATGCTGTTCCGAAAAATTCTTCTATCCCTCCCATAAGTAGTATTCATCGAACGAAACTGGTATATTTCATTCCTACCTACGCATTTTTGGGTTAGAGTCTCATACAACATTGGTTTCATCTCCGTGTCCTCTTTAGTAACAACAACCCTTAATAATATTGTGATATTGTAAAATTTAACTAGTAAATTTTTCTAGGGCTCTGATACACCAATATTAGCTAGCATAGAACTTTGGAACAGGCAGTGAGACGCACTCTCCAAAGTACAAAACAAACAATAGTATCTTGTGATAGGGAGTGTCAAATTCCACTTGCAACATTTTTTCCTAGGAAGCCCTTCTCACACAAGGGTCAAATATGAGGTCGCATCAATATTGATAGAGTTACTCACCTTGCTTTGTTGATATCTGTGTAGAGATTGCACGTATTACGGGGGTCACTTGAAGGTATACCCACAATGATGAGTAGAAGCCTCTCAAATTGATTTCGGGCTAGATACCCTGCCTTTGCATGTGAATTAGACTATCAACTATCTCCCCAAGCAATGTTGTTGTTGGTGGTAACCTTAGTTTCCTATCTTCTTAGGTTGTTACATAAGGTGACTATGAAGGGGAAAGTATTCATGGTACCTGGAATCGACGTTGGCCAGACTCACTCGGAATCCTTGGAGGGTATACCCATGATTATGTTTGGGAGATTGCACCAGGGTGTAATTCCATTAAGCAGGTCGTCAACATAACTTTTCCACCCTAGCTCGACCCATTCTTGTCTCATCGTTGTGACGTTGGATTTCATCACCAACTAATGACTATGGAATTAGAAGGTCTTGTTTTCTTGGTTTTGTTCCGTATTTTTTTGTCTCTATTGCGTGTTGCTTGTCCACCCAAGTAGGCCTTGAAATATCTTTTGTAAGTTGTTAACTCAATCACGATTGACCCTCCACGTCGTTCACGTAGAATGCAAGGTTTACTCCTAGAAGATCTAGAAGGTTATCAACCTTTGCCTACTATCTCATTGGAGGGCTCTCCTCAACAAAGTGAAGTCCAGGACGTCACCACTCTACAAGTGGAAAGAACTAACTCTCTATAAAGATTCTGAATTTCCAATTCTAGAGAGGACTTTCGAATTCACTCTGATTCTGAGAGACGTATTATGTGAGTTAATTCTTCCGGAGAATTACTTGTTCAATATTATGGATCAACAATCGAACCTTACCTTGGATCTGAGGGTCAAGATCCTTTTTGGGCTACTGGCATTTTTAGACAGGATCTTTTTGGCTCAGGCGCAGGCATTGATATCACTGTCGCACCTGAGCTACCCAAAACCTCTGATCCAGACGTGGTACCTTTTACTACTGCATATTATTTTCCTGGAATAGACACTCCGTGAGCTGACCATATCCCGACCCTCCCTCTACAAATGGTCCATTACACAGATACTATGAGTCTTCATACCGGAATTACCATGACCGGCCAAACCCCTATTGGTACACCGCTTTCGCCCCGAGTTACCCCAACCCTTCCACATAGATATCATGCATTGAATGCTTCTATCCCCACTCCTGCATAGATGACGTTTAGGACTTCCGGTGATTCCACTCCTTCTAGGTACTCCCCTCCCAATTTCATTCTGACACTTCCTCCACCTCCGTTTAGAGGACCTCTTACATCTTCTGTCAGAGGTACAAATCCTAGTGGTGATTTTCCGTCCTTCACATCTAATTACCAGATTCCTTTTGGTGGAAAATTTCACCAGGGAGGCCAGACCCAAATCCCTTTTTTCAGGACAAATTCCAATTGGGACTCAACCCTCGATTGGAGGGAAACCCCCATTGACCCCACCCTCTGGACAGAATATACCTTCATCCTTGACCCAGTACTGGAATTATCTTGTTCAATATAATCCTTTCTCGACTTGGGGGCAACAACCTCAAGCTAGCTCCATCACTCCCCCCAGCACAGGCCAACCATACCCAGGCACATCCAATCCTATCTGGGCCTCGAACCATTAGCTCCACTCTCCTATTCAAGGGTACAACCCTATGAATTACTTGCCTCCACACCAACAACCGAACCTGCCAGGATCATCGCATTATATGAAAACGGCTTATGGTCCCACTGGTCTACCGATGGGACTCCCTCCCCAAATTCACCAGTACCCGCATGTGAACAGACAATTACCCTTCTTAGCCACCTTGGACCTACTGGATCTGTCATGAATTTTGAATGATCCTATCCATCACTCTCCTCACTGGCCTACAATACCAGCCAAATTACCATCGGATATCCCTAAATTCAATGGAAAACTAGGAGAAGATCCCAACAATCATGTCATGATTTTTCACCTTTGGTTCTCATCCAACTCGTTGATGGATGACTCTATTCGCTTACGTCTTTTTCAACAAACCCTGACAAGGTCCGTCGTGAAGTGGTACATAGAATTACCACGAGGTTTCTTCTCTGACTTCAACACCCTTTCCATGGATTTTCTCACCCACTACCAGCTACCAATCTGATATGAAACCGGAACCAAGATCTTGAACTGTTTCAAACAAAGCAAAGCCACTCACATCTCCGATCACATTCATGAGTGGCATCGTAGATGACGTCTCATCAAGCTCAAACTCCCTGATCAATTGTTGGCAGAATGGTTCATGAAATCATCCGTGAATGAAATCACTTGTGACATCGCCATGGGTGGAGTTTTCATAGAAGAACAGGCGATCATCCATGCCCAATATCTAGACCATTTTTACTCACAAACAGGTACTCTTTATGACCTACTCCCTGATGCACCTCGTGGTTCTACTTCTACTACTTCAACCACTCCTGCAGCTTCACATGCTGCTGACGGTGTGATTGGCACCTTCCATGCCCAACCTCATTCTGTCCACACCTCTGGCAACAATCCCAAATCTATGTCATCTAATGTTCAAAATGCTCCATCTCCTACCCCTCCCACCGGCAAGACTTCTGAGGTAAATGCTGTTCAATCTATCCCTACCGACAGAAATAAATCGAAGAGAGGAAAGAGTAAGATCAAGGAGGACAAAAATACTCCACAAACTGAGAAGACTAAAGAACCCCCTGTTGATGATATGGATAAGCACAAACCTCGATATCCCTGTCTTATCTGTGGTGATGATCGCTACATGAAGGATTGTCCATGTTGTGTCAAAGTTAACAAGTTCCTTCAAGGGACCCCCAATCCTTCCAATCCATTTGTATTGTCACAACCCTTCCCCTCTCAACAACAGACTCAATTGGTCATTTATGACCAACCATCCCCTTCTAATACATCATATGTATTAATGTGTACCGGTGATTTGAAAAAAAATGAAATCACACTCACTACTCGCGCCAAAGATTATTCTTATTCTAAAGAGAAGGTTGATACGATACCACCTTCATTGGTTCAAACCTCTCCTACGACCCCACCTACCAATGGTCCTCTTCATCTTGAATGACTTGGAATATCACATTCCAAGATTACCCCCTCAACTCGTGTTCCAAATACAATTTATTGTCGTCAACAAGAACAATTGTAGAACAGCCATCGACGAGGGCGCCTCGACGTGTGTCATGTCTATCACTTGTTGGAAATCCATCGGATCTCCTCCTTTAACTGAATCCCACAACACACTTAAAGCCTTCAATGGATTTGGTTTCAAATCTTACGGTGTCCTTCCATCGTTGCCTATCAAGTTAGAAGGAAAAACGGTCCAAGTCGAAGTGGAAGTCTTTGATGCTCCCCTTGATTACAACCTTCTACTTGGACGCAACTGGATCGATTCCATGCGTGCAGTTGTGTCGACTCTTTTCTATGTCGTACATTTCCCACACCAAGCAAAGTCATTACCATCGACCAATTGGCCTTCTTCCACTCTGATACCCATACCAACAATGTACCATTCATTTCCAAAACTCCTCCTGGATATGAGAATGTCGGGGTGGGTCTTCTCAAGGATTCCTCTTTGATGGGAACTTTCCCCATTCCACCACCCGATGTTCCGCATCCACATGTCACTTCGATCAACATGATCTCCACCTCTATCCATGAAACCCATGCGTCTCACGATCCATGGACAGTCCCCAACCCAGGTGATCATCTTCGCTATGGTGACAAAATGCCTTTGAGTTCGGTTGAATCCACTTATCAAGCCATTCAATAGTCAACTCTTACTACCCCTTCTCTTGATGATTCATCTCTATATCCTTTCTGCGTTATCTTTCCCACAGATGAGATGATTATTTCTGTCATGTCCATGGAAGACACCCCTTGGGATGATGGGCATCATTGTTCCATTCTCTTCCTGGAACAACACACCATCGAAAGTTACCAACGACTCTCAACCCCTTCGACTGTTGTCGTTATTTCTACCATTCCCGAGTCTACACACGATGTTCTTTACAAAGGGAAATTAAGCAATATCTCCCCCACGATTCCCCTCGACATATCCATCAAACCTAGAATTGTCGAAAATGTGCATATCGAAGCTTCTTGTTCCCATGATGAAGTCGTCAACTACAAGTATCTTTTCCAATAATTTCGTGACGTATTTTCCTAGAGCTATGAAGAAATGCTAGGTATTGACCTTGCCATTGTAATACATGATATTAAGACATACCCGGATGCCAAACCTATCCGACAACGCCTTCGTTTGGTTCACCCACATAAAGAAGCCGCTATCAAGCTTGAAGCTGAAAAACTTCTCAAAGATGGCTTTATTTACCCTGTGGATCTCACTGACTGGGTTTCCAATCTTGTTCCCATTGACAAGAAACAAGGCACCATCCACGTGTGCATTGCTTATAGGGACATTAATAAATATTTTCCTAAAGACAACTTTCCTACCCCCTTTGTCGACCAGATCATCGACGACTGTGTCGGAAGAGAAATTTTTTCCCTGATGGATGGTTTCTCTGGCTATAATCAAATCAACATCGTTCTCACGGACCAACACAAAACTGCCTTTATTTGTCCTTGGGGCACGTTTGCTTACCGAAAACTCCCTTTCGGTTTAAAAAATGTCGGCACCACTTTTTAGCGTGCCATGTCTTACGCTTTCCATGATATCAAGCATATTGTGTAGCCATATATCGATAATTTACCTGCCCATTCCATGCGTCGGGATGATCATCCCATACACCTATGTGCCATTTTCCTTCGCTGTCGATTTTACCATATATGCTTGAATCCCCACAAGTGTNGTTAGAAGGAAAAATGGTCCAAGTCGAAGTGGAAGTCTTTGATGCTCCCCTTGATTACAACCTTCTACTTGGATGCAACTGGATCGATTCCATGCGTGCAGTTGTGTCGACTCTTTTCTATGTCGTACATTTCCCACACCGAGGAAATTCATTACCATCGACCAATTGGCCTTCTTTCACTCTGATACCCATACCAACAATGTACCATTCATTTCCAAAACTCCTCCTAGATATGAGAACGTCGGGGTGGGTCTTCTCAAAGATTCCTCTTTGATGGGAGCTTTCCCCATCCCACCACCCGATGTTCCGCATCCACATGTCGCTTCGATCAACATGATCTCCACCTCTATCCATGACACCCATGCGTCTCACGATCCATGGGCAGTCCCCAACCCAGGTGATCATCTTCGCTATGGCGACAAAATTCCTTTGAGTTTGGTTGAATCCACTTATCAAGCCATTCAATCGTCAACTCTTACTACCCCTTCTCTTGATGATTCATCTCCAGATCCTTTCCACGTTATATTTCCCACAGATGAGATGATTATTTCTATCATGTCCATGGAAGACACCCCTTGGGACGATGGGCATCATCATTCCATTCTCTTCCTGGAACAACACACTATCGAGAGTTACCAACGACTCTCGACCCCTTCGACCGTTGTCGTTATTTCTACCGTTCCTGAGTCTACACACGATGTGCTTTACGAAGGGAAATTAAGCAATATCTCCCCCATGATTCCCCTCAACATATCCATCAAACCTAGAATTGTCGAAAATGTGCATATCGAAGCTTCTTGTTCCCATGATGAAGTCGTCAACTACAAGTCTCTTTTCCAATAATTCCGTGACGTCTTTTCATAGAGCTACGAAGAAATGCTAGGTATTGACCTTTCCATTGTAATACATGATATTAAGACATACCCGAACACCAAACCTATCTGACAACGCCTTCGTCTGGTTCACCCACATAAAGAAGCCGCTATCAAGCTTGAAGTTGAAAAACTTCTCAAAGATGGCTTTATTTACCCTGTGGCTCTAACCGACTGGGTTTCCAATCTTGTTCCCATTGACAAGAAATAAGGCACCATCCACGTGTGCGTTGCTTATAGGGACATTAATAAAGCTTGTCCTAAAGATAACTTTCCTACCCCCTTTGTCGACCAGATCATCGACGACTGTGTCGGAAGCGAAATTTTTTTCCTGATGGACGGTTTCTCCGGCTATAATCAAATCAACATCGTTCCCGCGGACCAACACAAAACTGCCTTTATTTGTCCTTGGGGCACGTTTGCTTACCGAAAACTCCCTTTCGGTTTAAAAAATGCCAGCGCCACTTTTTAAAGTTCCATGTCTTACGCTTTCCATGATATCAAGCATATTGTGTAGCCATATATCGATAATTTACCTGCCCATTCCATGCGTCGGGATGATCATCCCATACACCTCTGTGCCATTTTCCTTCGCTGTCGATTTTACCATATATGCTTGAATCCCCACAAGTGTGTCTTTTGTGTAGAATTCGGTCAACTTCTAGGTTTCATTGTTTCACGTCAGGGGATCTGGGTTGATCCTTTGAAGGTCGAGGCAATTCTCAATCTTCCTCCCCCTTCTTCACTTCACCATTTACAAAGTTTTCAAGGGAAGACAAACTTTCTTCATTNGTACATTTCCCACACCAAGGAAATTCATTACCATCGACCAATTGGCCTTCTTTCACTCTGATACTCGTACCAACAATGTACCATTCATTTCCAAAACTCCTCCTAGATATGAGAACATCGGGGTGGGTCTTCTCAAAGATTCCTCTTTGATGGGAACTTTCTCCATCCCACCACCCGATGTTCCGCACCCACATGTCGCTTTGATCAACATGATCTCCACCTCTATCCATGACACCCATGCGTCTCACGATCCATGGACAGTCCCCAACCCAGGTGATCATCTTCGCTATGGCGACAAAATGCCTTTGAGTTCGATTGAATCCACTTATCAAGCCATTCAATCGTCAACTCTTACTACCCCTTCTCTTGATGATTCATTTCCAGATCCTTTCCGCGTTATCTTTCCCACGGATGAGATGATTATTTCTGTCATGTCCATGGAAGACACCCCTTGGGACGATGGGCATCATCGTTCCATTCTCTTCCTGGAACAACACACCATCGAGAGTTAACAACGACTCTCAACCCCTTCGACCGTTGTCATTATTTCTACCGTTCCCGAGTCTACACACGATGTTCTTTACGAAGGAAAATTAAGCAATATCTCCCCCATGATTCCCCTCGACATATCCATCAAACCTAGAATTGTCGAAAATGTGCATATCGAAGCTTCTTGTTCCCATGATGAAGTCGTCAACTACAAGTCTCTTTTCCAATAATTTTGTGACGTCTTTGCCTAGAGCTACGAAGAAATGCTAGGTATTGACCTTGCCATTGTAATACATTATATTAAGACATACCCGGATGCCAAACGTATCCGACAATGCCTTCATCTAGTTCACCCACATAAAGAAGCCGCTATCAAGCTTGAAGTTGAAAAACTTCTCAAAGATGGCTTTATTTACCCTGTGGCTCTAACTGACTGGGTTTCCAATCTTGTTCCCATTGACAAGAAATAAGGAACCATCCACGTGTGCATTGCTTATAGGGACATTAATAAAGCTTGTCCTAAAGACAACTTTCCTACCCCCTTTGTCGACCAGATCATCGACGACTGTGTCGGAAGCGAAATTTTTTCCCTGATGGACGGTTTCTCCGGCTATAATCAAATCAACATCGTTCCCACGGACCAACACAAAACTACCTTTATTTGTCCTTGGGGCACGTTTGCTTACCAAAAACTCCCTTTCGGTTTAAAAAATGCCAGCGCCACTTTTTAGAGTGCCATATCTTACGCTTTCCATGATATCAAGCATATTGTGTAGCCATATATTGATAATTTACCTACCCATTCCATGCGTCAGGATGATCATCCCATACACCTCTGTGCCATTTTCCTTCGCTGTCAATTTTACCATATACGCTTGAATCCCCACAAGTGTGTCTTTTGCGTAGAATTCGGTCGACTTCTAGGTTTCATTGTTTCACGTCAGGGGATTTGGGTTGATCCTTTGAAGGTCGAGGCAATTCTCAATCTTCCTCCCCCTTCTTCACTTCACCATTTACAAACTTTGCAAGGGAAGGCAAACTTTCTTCATTGTTTCATCCCAAACTACGCTGAGTTAGCTCTTGGATTTACGCGACTACTCAAGAAAGAGTCCGATTTTGTTTGGGACACCACTGCCAACAAAGCCTTCAAAGCTTTGAAACTATCTTTGACATGTGCCCCACTACTCTTCCCACCAGATTACCATCGTGATTATTTCCTCTACCTCGTAGCCTCGGACCTTACCATCGCTATGGTTCTCGTCTAGGAAGATGATTCACACGATGAACATGTTATCTATTACTTGATTCGAAATCTCACGACTACCGAAACCAAGTATTTACATGTTGAAAAGTTGGCCTTGGCGGCCGTCCAAGTAGTACAACGTTTCCGACACTATATCCTCTCTCGCAAAACTACCATTATTTATACCTGCAACCCTATGCAGCATATTCTTACACATCAAATGCTAGGGGGAAAATACTACAAATGGATCGTGATACTACAGGAGTTTGACTTATAATTCAAACATGCTAAGTCCAAGAAATCCTTAGTTTTTTTCGAGTTAATATGCGATCTTCCTTGCCCTGAGACGAAAAATGTAGCAACAGATTCATTACCTAACGAATCTCTTTTCCTGATCAGTTCCGATGACCTTTAGTATGGATATATCATCATATATCTTCAAACCCAGACTTTCCAGCCTAATTTTTCTAGCACTGACCGACGTCGAATCCGCTACCAAGCCCGTCATTATATTATCCTCGGTGATACTCTTTATTGTCGTGGAATTGACTCAGTTTTTCGACGCCGCCTCACTTTCGACGAAGTCGAGAAAGCCCTCAATGACTACCACTCTGGAGCATGTGGTGGTCACATGTCTGGGTATGCTACTTCTCATAAAATCTTGCGTGTTGGCTATTTTTGGCCTTTGTTATTTAATGACTGTATAGTTGTCGTCCAAAAATGCCATGCCTGCGAAACCTATAACCACAAGATCCGATCACACCC